>CABHPP010147272.1:0-39752 GCA_902168425.1 Peromyscus attwateri
GTTGCTCTGATTGGTTAATAAATAAAATGCTGATTGGCTAGTAGCCAAGCAGGAAGTATAAGCAGGACAAGCAGAGAAGAGAATTCTGGGAACAGGAAGGCTGAGTAAGGAGTCACCAGCCAGACACAGAAGAAGCAAGATGTGAAGGTAGAACGGAGAAAAGGTACCAAGCTAAACATAAATAAGAATTATGGGTTAGTTTAAATGTAAGAGCTAGTCAGTGGCAGGCCTGAGCTAATGGCCAAACAGTTTTAATTAATATGAGCCTCTGTGTGTTTACTTGGGTTCAAGTGGCTGCAGGACTGGCGGGTGAGAGAGATTTGTCCTGACCATGGGCCAGGTAGGACACAGGAAAACTTCAGCTACAGGTGCACCCCATTAATACCAACACTCAGGAGGCAGAGGCAGATGCAGGCATATCTCTGTTAGTTCAAGACCAGCCTGGTCAACAAAGTGAGTTTATGACAGCCAGTGCTGTTACACAGAGAAACCTGTCTCGAAAAAAATTGAATTTGTTACCAACAATTGAAAAATAAGAGATTTCATACTGAAATATTGAATTCAGAATTGTCTTTTAAATAAAAGATAATCATATAACAGTAGTGATGTCCTCCTATGAGATCACAAAGAGGGTGAGGTGGGAGGGAGATGGTATCAGTCACGCCTATAGGTACCTTGAGCCTTTCAAATAGTTTGAACACAAACATAAGACAATGCTGTTATTTTATAACAATAACTTTCTTTTTTTTCCCCCATGAGAATTGTCATTTACTCCTGAAGTTGCCAAAATCATCACCAAGGATTCACCAAGGGGTGCCAAGGGAAAGAGGAGGCTCAAACACTGATTGGGTGTTGTCAGGAGTTTGGAAGAAGGTGGAATGGGTGGGGGAACCCCAACTGTCCCTCCCCTATCTAATGCCACAGAAAAGGTCCTCCTCTGGCCGGCTCCCCTCCCCATCCCTCATGTCCAGTTTTTCTCAGGAGGAGGTGGGTTGGGGACTTGGGAAAAGGGTGAAGAGTAAGTGGTCCCCAGAAGGAGAAGGGCACTGGGAGGGTCCCCCATTTCACATGCACTCACAACACTGATCTCCCAGGGAACAGTAATTGGGGAAACAAGCTGAACAAGGCCTCCCTCCTACCCTGGACTTATAACAATAACTTTCAACAATATATCCTTACACAATAAAGTCAATATCACAGACATACAGCCTGCACGATGACACACTGGTAACACTGGAACAGGACAGGTGTGTCTGCCTTCACCACTGTCGCTCAGCAGAGTATGAGGAGTTCAAGCCAAACCTGTTATTCAGGAGAGAACTGAAAGATACTCAGACTGGAAAGGAAGAGTCAAAAATCATCCTGGATTCCAGATAACATGGCTGTATATGCATAAAAGAATCTAAAGATTCTGTCAAACAAGTGTTAGAGCTGCAGGGGATTTAATAAAATTATAGGATACAAAGAAAAATTAACTGACAGAAAACAGTAACATTTTTAAAATTAATAATGAACTTAAATGAAAAAGAAATCAACAGAGTAATACCATGAAAAGTAGCTATGAAAAAAAAGTAAGTAGAGAGGGAAAAGAATGAATAGTTTTTGCTATGCCAAGTGCCAAAGCTGTTCCAAATGAACTAGCAATGTATGGCCTGAACCTTGCACTGATGTTCTGAACCCTCGTCCGGTACAGTTAGACCACACAGGTTCTTTCATTGTGGTTGCTGTCTATGGAAGGACTCAGCATTCTCATTCATCCTGTTCATCATCTTCCTAGAATCCTCTCCTCAATTATATTTTAATATATTTGTATTTATGAAGAGGGGGTTGCCCAGAAGGTAAATAGATAGCCTATTAAACTTTTGACAGGTTTCTTCTGGGTTTTTGAACAAGTTCAGTAATGTTGAAACCTTTTAAAATAATGTTGATACATAGGAATTGTTCTTTTGTCTTTAAAACTACAAAAATAATAATGACTGATTTGTGTTAACATAATAACTTTCCCCATGGAATCTCAAGCACTGATGTTTAAAGATGTCTTAGAGATGGGGTGATGAAGCAGGAAGGTAAACTTTCCCAGTCTGGTTACCTTGGGCGACTCCATGTAACCTGCTAGATAAGGTAGCGCTCAGTGTGCTGCCATGGAAATACCATTCAACAGTTTTGCAAGGGCAGCAACATTGCTGAGAAAATCCCTTCCATGCCCAGTGATAACGAAACATATGGGAGAGAAGGTATAGTACTGAGTCTCTCTTATCATCCAATCTCGGGCATTTATCAATATCTGTCATCCTCTTTTGACTTTGTGTTTCTGTTCATTCAAATATCACTTGATCTGAAATAATGAAATAAATCTTGTTATCACATGGATTCTCTCTAGAGAGAATAGGTAAATTCTCCTCAAGCTAACATGTATGGTTGTTTGTTCAGAAATAAGAATTCCCCATTGTTAAATACATAAGAGGAAGATGAAATGGTTGGGCAGGCAACACACACTTGGCTGGAGAGACTCTCATAGACGTGAAATTAGAGACTCTCATGTTATTGATGGCCTGTAAACTATTTCTTAGTCCTAAAAGTACAGAGAAATGGAAAGGAAAAAGGCAATCCATTTACCAAGCAAACCAGCAGGCACCCACAGACTGTATGAAAGGACAGATCAAGAAGCAAAAGTTCTAAGAAGGAGATAGTTGGTTTCCAGTCCAGAGCAAGAGAGAACTTTTTGATTCTCTATGAGAAAGACTGCATTGCTTCCAAAGGGAAGGTAAATTGTTCTGAGGCCATGTGCCCTGGCACACACCTATAATTCCAGCACTGAGGACTGAGGCAGTAGGATTATAAGTTTTGAGAGTGGCCTGAGCTATACAACAAGAAGCAATATGGTACAAAATGGCAAAAAGAAAGGAATCAATCTGAATTGATCACACAGACTATGAGTAGATCACAGAATGAAAAACGTGTTGCTTCCACAGTGAAGAAAAAAGCTAAATCCATTTTGAACAAAACTTAGCATTATTATAAGACTACAGGAATGCCAGGAGGGCTCACTGAGTAAAAGCTCCAGTTGCACAAGTGAGTTTTCACCACGGTGAAAAGAGAGAATACACAAGTATGTGTGCATGTGCATATACACACATATAAGCACATATACATATTTACAAATGTTCACACATGCACATGTGCATGAAAACACATATTGGTTCTTGCTAGTTTTCTGTACATATATAATTAAATATATGCTTTTAAAAATCTTTTTGGGCTAAATGGTAACATAAAATTCTCTGCCTGCTGGCAGTTAATTCAATAAAAATTAGAAAGGTGAAGGCCTGTTCCCTGGAAGGGGAAAGATTTAACACAAAGCATTCATTATTTCCTTGTAAACTACAAAAGCAAATATGCTGTATTTTACACCTGCGTAGGAGGAAACTGTCATCTTCCCCATTATCAGGGGACAGATGTTTTAGCAGATTTGAATTGGCAGCTCAGCCTCTTCATCAATGTCACCATTAATTCAGAATTTGTAGATGTCTAAATATTTTGGAGGACCAATAGCTAATTTGGGGTGCTTTTCTTTAAAGTAGTGGAATACTTCACTGTTTCCTGGCATTATCTCATTAAAATGAAATCAAGAGACTACCTGATCCTGAGTGACCCAAGGCCTCCGTAAAGAATGTGGTGGGTTTCTCCTCTTCAATTTTACACACTCCAAAGAAGGTGGTTCATTGCACACAGGCAAACAGTGAAAGGTTAAGCCATTAACGTTAATGAGGCGATACAAGCTTAGATTTCCTAGGCAAAGAAGTTAGGGACAGAAAATACCACAAGGAGTCTTACTTAAAATATCAATTAAAACCAGGTTGCCTTTCTGCTCAGCTCCTGAACTCAATACTGATATGAGGAGCAAGAGCTGGAGGGTTCATGCATGACTGAGGAAAGGTACCTTGCAGGCATGACTTAAGCAAGAGACTTTCTGTATCTTCAAATGAGGCAGTAAAGAGGCTCCACAAAGGACAGCAGGGGCGGTGGTGAGGTCTGATCACTACTCTGAGCCCACCAGATGTCCATTCCTAAGAAGAGGCTGGTTCATTGCCAGTGCCTCTTCCTACTTCTGAGTCTTCCAGTCTCATTGTTTACTAGGGGCTGCAGACAAAAACCCAATTTTAAAAGCAGGTTTTCCTCTATTCTGTATTTGGACATTGGTGACAAAACTGTGATTAATGGTTCTTTGTGGTCCTGGGATACGATGGATCTGACTGAGTCTACCCAATGAGCTGTTCAAAATCCTCACACATGGAAGGTCCAGTTGATAACGATTGTGGTGGGAGAGGGTGTAGAAGTTCTTGTAACACAAAACCCATTCAAACCTCATTGATTACTCATTAACTCAAACTTCCATAGCCCATTAGCTACTAGTTAAATGTCAGTTAAAATGCAGCCCTTAATAGAAAATATTAAGATTTTATATATATAAACAGAGCATTCTTGTGGGTCAGAACTATGTTTGGTATTTCACTTGTTTTATCACACTTTATCTTTACAACTCTTACATAGGGACCTATTTTCAACCACATTTTACAAACAATAAATCCAAGTCTCTGACATCTGGCTCAGGGGCTGAGAGAACTCACTGCTCCTCCATAGCACCTGTTTTTCAGTTCCCAGCACACATGGTAGGTGACACAAAATCAGCTTTAACTCCAACTCCAGAGGATTAGATGCCTTCATCTGGCTTCTAAGCGAGTGCACTCATGTGCACATATCTGCACACAGGTCCTCATGCATGCATATAAGTTAAACAAATAAAATAAATAAACAAACAAGTCAGAGAGGCCTATTGACTTTGCTAACTTCAAATGGCTATTGGACAGAAGACCTGGAGTTTGGGCCTAGGTCTGGCCAACGTCGAGTCTGTTCAACTACCATTTGATACAATCTGAGCAATGCTTAGCTTTATTCTCAGCATCTACAGTACAGAGAAGGCCCCTCCATACCAAATCACACACATTAAATTTGTTAGTGTTCTCAATGGACAACAGTGTCTGACCAAAAATGATAGAAATGTCACTCTGAAAACTGCTGCTCAGAGTTTATCTTGTCCCCAGTGGCGCCAAGCTCATTATTTTGTTAGTGGTTTTGAACTTTACCATTAAAGCTCTTTTCAGCTTCTAATAACATGAAATCAGTCATCATTTTCAAAACAAATCAGTGGGACTTTTCCAATTAAGATGCAAAGAACAGGCACACATGCCTGTCAACATAGTTCTGTTTTCCACCTTAATCCTGCTCCAATGCACACTGCATGAGTGTCTACATAGACAGATGTAAGATTACCCCATACAGTGATATTAGTTATTGCTAAGTGTTTTAATTATAAAGCTGTTATACTGAGTAGCCTTTGAAAATCATATAGAATCATTAAATGCAGGGAGAGTCCAGGTCGCCATCACATGGCCCTCCAGCTAGCCACATTCCCCTTTCCTAAGTAAACTAGCTGGAGATCTTCCATGTATGCTTTTGCAGTTCTAAACTCTCCCTTGATGCCTTGTTCTTGGGGTAGAGGACAGAACAGGAAACACACAACCAAAGGGAAACAGGACCATAAGCAACCAGACAAGCATCCACAACCCACTTCTGTGCTGAGAAATATATTCCACACATTCCACATGAAGACTCATTTAAAACTGGCTCTTTTAAAGGAAAGCTATAGGTTCATGGAAAAATTGAAAAGGTAACAGAATATTTCATATAATCCCTGCCTACTGGCTCTATCATTAGCATCCTGAGCAGAGTAGGACAAGTGTCACAGTTTATGAATCTATATACTCTATTGTCATGCAGAGTCCAGACTTGGTAATATATTTTATAGATCTGCACAGATGACACACTTCTAACACTATAGTAGCATACCACTGCCTTTAACTTCTATGATGTATATTAATCCTTCCCTCCCCCCATACCCTGGTAAGCACTGTTCTTACCAAATTGCCTTCAAAGTTTGCCTTTTACAGCCAGTCATCATCAAAATCACATAGCCTGTTGCTTCGTTAGATAACATTTGGACCATGAAAAAAGAATGAGAAACTCAGTTCCATCCTCCGAAATCATCAAGAAAAAAAAAAAAAAAAAGCTGGGTTTGATAGTTTGTACCTGCAAGTCTAGTGCTGGGGAAATGGAGACAAAGATTCCTGAGGCTCGTTGGCAAGATAGTCTAGTCTAATTTGTAAGCTTCAAGCCAAAAGAGAAACCTTGATTCAAAGGAGGTGGACATCATTCCTGAGGGCTACACCTGAGGTTGTCCTCTGGCCTCTATTCTCATGAACACAATATATGCATATGTACTCAGAAACACACACACATCCATTAACAAAAGAACATATGGATTTAACTTTCCTCCATGTTCTTTCATGAGCTGATGCCTCATTTCTTTTTAGTCTTAAATAATATTTCATTGTTTAGATGGAGCAAAGAATACTTATCCATTCATCTACTCAAGAATATGCTGGTGGCTTCCAAGTTTGGCATTCATGCACAAAACTGCTATAGAGTCTCTTTGCAGGTTTTTGCAAACTTAAGTTTGGAACTCGTTTGTGCAAATACCAGAGAATCCAGCTGTTAGATTACATGATGAGCTTCATTTTTAAAGGAACAGCCAGACTATGTTCTGCATTTTTGTACCACTTTATATTCCCACGTGCAGTAAGTGAGCGTCACTGTTGATCTCTTGTTCGATGTCATTCCTGTCGGTGTTGTGCCTCGGGACTGTTAAAGAGGTATATAGTGATATCAAACTGCTGTTTGAACAGTTATGATTGTCATAGAGTATCATGATCTCATTTTATAGTTAGGGATCTTGAAACTCGAGGAATTCACATAATTCATACCCTCCTCTATAAGGTTCAGAGCTAATATCAAACCCAGACCAGCCAATGGAGTCTCTCTGTTCTCAACTGCATTATACAAATCCTGTGAATGCTAAATTTAAATTACATCACCATGAAACTAAGTATAATCTGTGGTCCATGAAATAATCCTCAAATACTTCCAAATATAAAATCAAAGAAAAGATTAATGTAATTTGACGAATACTGTCATGATGGCTTGTTATTTTATTTATTTATTTTAAACAGATTTGTTTTTATTTTTAATTTTCTGTATGCATGTGTTTCTGCATGGAGTACGTACATGTGAATACAACTGCCTGTGGAAGTCAGAAGCAGGAGTTGGATCTCCTGGAGCTGGAGTTACAAGCAGTTGTGAGCCTCTAATGTGGGTACTTAGAATCAAACTTGGGTCCATTTTAAAAGCAATACTCATTTTTAAAGGTTGAGACATCTCTCCAGCCTTGCTTATTATTTTAAATATGGCATCTAAGTTGAGAATAATTTTTGTGGACCAATTTTTCTTTTCACCCTATTCTATGATATATCAATATGTGTGGACAATAACAGAGATACAAATCCATAGAGGAACACAAACACTGGCACGCACGTAAGTGATTTCCCTCACTTATTCTAAGGGTCCTGGAGGTCCCACAGTTGGTAAGAGGAATCAGTAGAGGTTCAGTGCTCCACAGCCCCACAATCCAAATTCCATCAACAGATGAAGTCATCAGGAGCTAATTAGTCCACTTGTAAAGGGAAGACAAGGAAGAGGCTCCTGAAAGGTGAAAACAAACAACAACAACAACAAATCATCTGAACCCCTGGGCAGTTTGAGTCCATGGAAATGGTGAAGTAAATTAACTGGCTTTGCATCGATTGGTATCAAAAGTCATTGGCCCTGCACTGTCAAGAAATCCCAAAAAGCCTGAAATGTGTGAAAGGAAAAGGCTGGGGAAGCGATCCATCTCTGTTTTTAAGAGCTGATGCTTTAAAGGGTCCCAGCTGTATAACTGGCCCTGAAGTGTTGGGGGGGGGGGGAAGAGCCACAGATTTATATCTGCTACATGTGTCACTGATTACAAATACTCCTGATCAGTAATGGAGGGCTAGCAGAAGAGACTCCTGTGTGTTCACGTCACACATGGAAAAGAACCAAGAAGAGAGGGCAGAGGCCTGCCACCCTCTTACCAATTACATTCCTATTCCATCTCAGGAAGTTAGCAGAGCTGTGCCTTACATAATCAAGTGCTCACATCACAATCAGGAAGTCTGGATTTTATCTCTCATCCACAGAGCCACAGCACTTTCCTCGGTGCTCAGCACTGTCAAGACCTTACTTTTTTCTTAAATTAAAAAAAAAAGTTTTTGAAATTAAAATATAATAACATTGTTTTCTCTTCCCCTTTTCCCCCTCCAATCCTTCCCATATACCCTACCTACCTTGCTCTCTCTCAAATGCATGGTCCCTATTTATTTCATATATCAATTTATAACTATCCATATATGTATATAGGTGTACACATATGTGTATTATGTAGGTAGCTGTAGATATTTTCCTAGCTGTATAAGTACAGCCTGTCCTGTGAATTCAGGACTGACCATTTGGCTGTGCTCTTCCCTGGGGCACAGTGTTAATCCCACTCTGCTCTCCTTACTCCTCAGTTGCCTGGAATTCTTTGTCTAGGGTCAGAGCCCCACAAGACTCCTCTTTTTCCATGTCTACTGTGTTGTCCTTGTTCAGGGCTTGTGTAAGCAGCTGTGATGATAAGACTTCATGAGTGTAGCTTCTCCGACATTTCTAGATTTTATTTAATCTTCACAATCTTGTGACTTTTACAGATTGTGTTTTAGTTATAACAAAGGCTCATTAAGAAAAACTCTGGGGGATTTAACTCAGTACAAGAGCGCTTGCCTTGCAAGCACAGGCCCTGGGTTCGATTCTCAGCTTCAAAAAAAAAAAAAAAGGAAAACTCTGGTAAAGAGAACAGACTCTCTGGTCTGCATGGAGACCCAACATTTCAGTTGGCCAGGTCAATCACTCAGCCAGGGGTCCATCCCTAGGAAGCAGAGTTCACTTTAAGGCAGGCTAAAGAGACAGGCAGAAAAACCTCCCCTTTCTCTTTCTCGATACTGTACTGTTTCTTCCCAGAGCTCCTTTTCCTGGTGCAGTTCCCAGGAGCCACTGTGAGGTTCAGCTGGGTCTTCCTACCTTTCTGGAGCCTGAGTTCAAAGGACACAACTTTTCCTTTCCCGCTTTTCTGCCTCTTTCTTTCTGGTGCTGCTCAGAACCTAAGCATGCTTCCCTGCCCCTGCCCCCCACCCACCCCCCCCCCTCCCAGCCCCCGCCCCCCCCCCCCCCCCCCCCCCCCCCCCCAGCCCCCACCCCCCCCAACCCCCGACTTCTGGGGCTTCCTTTCTCTTCCTCCCTGACGTGTGTCTGCTTGTCTGCAATGTGTCTCACCTCCATGTGGGCTTGAACAGCATGGCCTGTTTTCCTCCCCTGCTGTCCTCCTCTAGGTAGATGCTGAGATTTAGTTTGCCTGGCTTGGAGTCCTTTTCTTTTAATAAATAAAATCAAATTGTCCTTGCACTATCAGTTGAATTCGTTCTTATCTTATTAATGAGACTAAGGACCCAAGCAGGGACCCAGATGTCCCCTGTATCTGTTGGGGATGAGAGTAGTTTCCCAGGTTATGGGGCTGGCAAATAGAGCTGGCATTTGAACTCAGGGAGCAGAGGTAGCAATCTTGTCATATCACCCCAATTAAATGATACTTGCATTGAGCAAGTGATGAAAAGGTTTACGGGTCTTTTGTCCAAGAGCACTTCTCTGGAAGGTTTTCTGAACCATCTCCATGACAGGGAGCTTCCCACCTCACTGTCTTAGTCAGGGTTACTGTTGTGACAAAACACCATGAACAAGAGCAAGTTGGGGAGGAAAGAGCTTATTTGGCTTATGCTTCCACAGCATTGGTCATCAGCTAAGGAAGTCAGGGCAGGAACTCACACAGGGCAAGAATCTGGGGCAGGAGCTGATGCAGATCATGGAGGGGTTCTGCTTATTGGCTTGCTTCTCTGGCTTGCTCAGCCTGCTTTCATATAGAACTCAGGACCATCAGCCTAGAGGTGTCCCCACCCACAGTGGACTGGGCCATACCCCATCAATCACCAATAAAGAAAATGTCCTATAGGCTTGCCTACAGCCTGGTCTTATGGTGGCATTTTCTCAGTCGAGGTCTCCTCCTCTCAGATAATAATAGCTTGGTCAAGTTGGCATAAAACCATCCAGTACACTCACAGACCTGAAGGCCTGGTCATCATAAGGCTACTCTTTGCTGTTCTAGTGATCCCACCCAGGAACCCTGAGGCAGCTTGGTTCAGAACTCATTGAGCAAGGCACTTGAATCTGCACTAAAAGTCAGTAATGAACAATAGTCTTGCCTAGGACTTCCCTTGAGAGGAGCTAATGAATGTTTCACTGGTGTCTGGTACATGTTAAATACCCAATGTTAGGAAAATTTTTCTCATTTTATTTAATACCTTATTCTTTAGAGTACAGTAGACACTGATGAATGGCACATATGAAAGAAAGTTATTCCATCTCTTGGATAACCCTCTCCTGCTGTGTCTCCAGCCCTCTCTACCCACTAGAAGCACCATCCACATCCTGGGCTCCCCCCCCTCATGAGGGTCTACTGTGCATATAAATGTTCTTAAAATGCTCTACAATCGAAGCTAGTTTTAGCACTGTATTCATATCTATACAAGCTTACTTTTCCATTTAATATTTTATTACAAAGAAATTAAGTTACTTAAACTGAATAACAATGAAAATGCATATTAAAATATGTGCTTATATTAGAAGATAAGATAGCCTCAAAATTAGTAAACTGTCAAATTTAAGCATGTAAAACATTAACAATAAAAGTCTATATTTAGCAAAACAAAAAAAAATCACAGTAAAAATAAAGAGCAGGGATTAATGGGAGAAAAATCACTGTTTCTAAGGAAGATGCAAATGCTGAAAGTCAGTGTTTGTTTTGGGTTTTTTTGAGAGGGTCTCATTCTGTACCCAGGCTGGCCTGGTACTTACACTGGAGCCTAGCCTAGCCTCAAACTCACAGTAATCCTCTTGCCTTGGCCTTCAGAGTGCTAGCACATAGACCAACCATGCCTGGCTCAAAAGTAGGTTTCCTGGTATATATTACATATACTATAATATGTACATAATATAAATTCTTTTCTTTGTGAAGAAAACCCCACACCAGATGGTTTTGAGGGCAGGATTCCCAAAAGATCAAGGAAGCAGTCATTATAGTCTTACGTACTTTTCCTAGACATGGGAGAAAAAAGAAAGAGATTGTTCCCACTAAGGTCAATATTATTCTTTTCACAATGCCACCAGAAGCACTATACAAGAGGTAAGTCACAGCTCAAGCTCACTCAGCGGTACATATGGACACAGTTCATAGGATGGCACTTCACTGTAAACTAGGAGAAACTATCCAATGGATGAATAGTAGCTATGGAGTAGACCAGTATCTAGGGTATTAATCTAACATTTTCATCACTTACTCTCCTCTACTGTAATTCTGTATTATCTAGCCAATTCTGCTAGAATTAAGGTGATAAATAGGAGAGAACCCTTCCCTGGTGTCTGGAAGTGACACTGAGCAATGGCAGGTTAAAACTTTTGCTTATCAAGTACTTAGTTCCTTGACTGAGCAGTATGCAAAAAGTCACAAACTGTCTTGTAATTTAAGAATGAGCATGATGGACCTGGAGAGAAGGAGCTCATGGTCTTCAGTTAAAGGATAAAGGGTCAACAGGACACATCTAACAACTCATTCAGAGCTACACTAATGTCTGGATCATGCATAGTTTTCTAGATACAGTGGTCCATGGGTGCTTAACACCCAAGACAATGCTAACTTCTATGGAGACCAAGGACTTCCTCCAAAAACACTGGGATTATGTCTACAAGGCATGGGACGAGTTCTCCTTGCCAGGTGAAGTAGTTCAGGTCTGATCCGCCTCAGGTGAGATCAAACTGCAGCCTCTGTAACAGAAAGGCTCCCAGGGCAGGCAAGCCCTTGTCATTTCTCTGCTGTTGCCTGTGGAGCTCTGAGCATTGATGGGATCAGAGACGCCAGGGCACCTCCCTTCACTTTTGCTATAGACCCCAAATCATAGAAAGCTTTTCTTATATTCTGGTCACTTCCCTGCCTCTGGGAACTCTCTCCCAGGCTCCTGAGATAGAAGATTTATAGTCATACACCTTAGGCAGGCCTCTGGTTTTTATTTCTTTCAGGCTGCCAAGAATGTTGCCAATAACCCATTCATATTTCCATAGGGTGGCATTACTGACATAAGCAGTTGACCTGGGAAAAATAAAATGAATGAGAGTTTTCTACTTAAGGAAGAGGTGAATGCAGGAGATTTATAAGATGTGGGGATCTGAGAAGAGCCTAAGCCAGTGTGCCTTCTGAGTGTGGGAAAACACAACTGCCCTGCTGGATTAGTGGCATCATTTCCAGGGTGCTGTATACACATAATCTCAGAGGCCTGGCATTCTGTTTGTCTTTACGGAGCCTTGGGAAGGAAAGCAGGAAGAATGTGTTTCTCACTATTTGTGTCTACAGTAATATTGGGAACTGTGAATGTCAACAGATTTTTTTTAAGAGCTTGAAAAGAGAAAACCAGATGGTAGAAGTGGGTATGGAAAAAGCGAACAATCCAAAAGAAATGTTCTTTGAGCTGGACCTCTGAGCTCCACCTACTGGTCCCCTTACACTACTGCCTGGAGTAGCCCGCTCTGGTCCTTTTCGTTAGGCTTCACATCCAACTGACTCAGTTGGGTGTTATGAAAGGATTTCTGTGTGCCAGGGTGCTTAGACAGCTCTGGATGGAGATAGGAAATTCAAGAGAGCAGAGAAAAATGAATGGAAGGCAAAGAAATATGTACTCATTTAGCACCAGGACCAGTGTGGTGGAAGGGGTGAATTTAACTATTCTTCGCCTTGGCTTTCAGTGCAAGGCACAGATGCTACCCTGTCCTTCTGTCTCCATTGTCCTTTCCTGCTCCCTCCTCAGGATATGTGACAGTATCCGAGGAAGCCAATGATGGAAGCGAGCACATCTCAGGAGGTGGGTGTTGATGTAGCAGGCACATTGCTGAAGGTTCGGGACAGCATGGTGAAGGAGGAGTCATACAGAGATGGGGACAGCGGTGCAACTGATGCCTGAGAAGTGGAAGTGGTGAGCAAGGAATGCTAACACTGTGCAGATGAGTTTAAATGTGTATATACATACACACTGCACCCCTCCCCGTGTGTGTGTGTGTGTGTGTGTGTGTGTGTGTGTGTGTGTGTGTCTACATGTATATATGTGTATACACATATATACATATTTATCTGGAGACATAGATAGATAGATACATTAGATAGATACACAGATAGAGGATAATGAACCTAACTTCCTCTTGACTTCAGTGAGTATTTATAAATGTGTAACAATGGAAAGACTTCGCTCTGAGTCACAAATATTGGCAGGAATTCATAGGACATGTGAGTAAACATCACACATGACACAGAGAGACAACAAATGTGTTGCTTTCGTGTGATTGTGTATGCATACATTTCCTAGTGTTGGATGGTTCTAGAAGCAATCGTATCAGAAGGGCTCTGGGCATACCAAGCACTCAGGTATGTAGTGTCTAAAACCATCCTCCTTTGAAAGGAATCAGGGTTGTTGCTTGGTGAAACGAACAATTCCAAGGACATGTGAGGAATATTCATGCAAGACATCCCCAGATATCGTAATGTAAAGAAGAAAGTGGTTATGGTGAGGAAACATGGCAAACATCAACTCAACCAACTGGAATGAGTCTCTGGAAAGAGAATCTGCCCATGAAGAAGCATGCCAAGTTCCAGAGGAGGACCAGCCTTGGGGAAAAAGATGCACCCCTTGTAACATAAAGAAAACCAAAGATAAGTGATCTAGATCCAAAGATATTGAAGTAGAGGCAGAGAATCAGAAACTCAAGGCCATTCCCAGCTGCATCATGGGTGTGAAGCCAGTCTCGGCTACATGAGATCCTATCTCAGAAAATAAAAATAAATTGTAAGAATGGATGGAACTAGAAAATATCATCCTGAGTGAGGTAATCCAGACTCAGAAGGACAAACATGGTATGTAGTCACTCATAAGTGGATATCAGATGCAAAGCAAAAGATAACCAGACTATAACCCACAGCTCCAGAGAAGCTAGCTAACAAGGAAGACCCAAAGAGGGACACATGGATTGTCCTGGGAAGGGGAAATAGATGAAATCTCCATGAGTAAACTGGGGATGAAGGATGGGCAATGGAGGGTAGGAGATGGGGGATGAGAACATAAGGGAACAGGATGGTTGAACTGTAACAGGGATGGAGTGGGAGAGCAATGAAAGAGAAACCATGATAGAGGGAGACATCATGGGGATGGGGAGAAACTGGGTGCTAGGGAAGTTCCCAAGAATCCCCCAAAGATGACCCCAGCTTAGACAACTAGAAATAGTGGAGAGGGTGCCTGAACTGAACTGGCTTACCCCCGTGATCAGATTGGTGAATATCCTAACTGTCATCATAGAGCCTTTCTCCAGTAATGGATGGAAGCAGATGCAGAGATCCACAGCCAAACACCAGGCAGAGCTCCAAGAGTCCAGTCAAAGACAGAGAAGAGGGATGCCAAGAGCAAGGGCATCAAGATCATGATGGGAAAACCTGTAGAGATAACCAAACCAAACTAGTGGGAACTCATGAAATTTAGACCAACAACTGTGGAGCCTCCACAGGACTGGACTAGGCCCTCTGCAAAGTGAGACAGTTGTGTAGCTTGATCTATTTAAGAGGCCCCCTGTCAGTAGGATCAGAATCCATCCTAGTGCATGAGCAGGCTTTTTGGAGCCCACTACCTATGATGGGACACCTCACACAGCCTTGAGGCAGGGGGAGGGGCTTGGACTTGCCTCTGCTAAATACATCTCCCCATGGGAGGCCTTACCTTCTTGTAGGTGGGAATAGGGGATGAGTTGGGAGGGGGAGGCTGGAGGGGCAGGAGGAGGGAAGAGGGGGATCTTTGATTGGTATGTAAAATGAATAAAAATTTCTTAATAGAAATTAATAAAAATGAATAAATTGCAGGATATTGTGAACCTGAACAGAAAAAGAATTGCTGTGAGAAGGCTCTGTGGGATGAGAATGTTCTCTGATAAGGAAGATTTTGACAGTAACATGAAAGGACAATCCTTAGTAAACTTACACACTTGAAGGTAGACAGGACATCCCACAAGAAAGAGAATACCTATGCTTATGTGTATCTATCTAAGAGAGAGAAAGCCAACAACAGAGCTGAAAATGTTCAAAGAAGGCAGGCATGGTGGGTACACCTATAATCCCTGCACCAAAAGGCAAAGGCTGCAGGGCCAGGAGTTCAAAGTCACACTTGCTACATTGTCTAGGCTACATGGGACTCAACTTCAAAATAAATACATAAAAACAAAATAGTGTTATAACTTGTTTAATCTGTGTGAAAGAGATACCATAATTCTTGCTATTCTTCTTCAGGTTTTAAAAAGGTTAAAACTACTAAAAGTGCTCAGTGATGGAAAAAATAAGCCTAAGTTTCAGGGGTAAAATTCCAGCCTAAATGGTTAGAGTCCCTTCTGTGTTTCTGTGATGTAAGGACTGTAAAGAAGGCCTTGTGCTGGGAAGAAGCTCTGAGTAGGGATGCACATGAGAGCAGCTGGGAACACCTTAAGACAAAGGAAGGAAGACAGTGTAAGGGAGGCCATGGCCAGGAGAAGATGCTCACTGCAGAAGAGGGGGAAAACAGGGAGGGAGGGAGTTTACAAGCAACGGAAAGTTGCTCTAGGGGATGGATCTTAATAAAATGGAAAGTTGAACATGTTTGGGAGTATTACGTGACATAATCCTTCCATTATTTTAAGACTCACTGTATCCAGATGCTGAGGAGATGCATACCTGTTTGCCTCATTTGTTAGATGGACTTAATGACAAATGACTGAAGAACAGGCTCCTGGTGGCAAAGGACAGTCCATAGTAGATATGAATACTTGGGTTTGAGATGAAAAGTGAAAGGAAACATACATATACAGAAAAAGCTGAAAATGAATATGATGGAAGAAAAGATCAGCAGAGAGTGATGTCAGAGCAGCAGACATACTTGG
The DNA here is from genome assembly GCA_902168425.1 of Peromyscus attwateri. Taxonomy (NCBI): domain Eukaryota; kingdom Metazoa; phylum Chordata; class Mammalia; order Rodentia; family Cricetidae; genus Peromyscus; species Peromyscus attwateri. Next base: position 16,111 of record CABHPP010147272.1, read on the forward strand.
AGGACATGCCACAATGTGGCCTGAAGGAGAACATCCATGTTCTCTGAACTCCCTCTCTGAACCAGTGGGTAGAAGTTAGATACAGACACTATAATGAATAGAGGTCCAGGAATGGACCAAGATGTTCCTCCCTCTCACTAGTAAATGGTAGCGCCAAGACTGAACCACAGGTCCACAGGACCCCACAGATCATTCTTATTCTATTCCAGGTTCCCCAGCCTTCTGCATAGAGCTGTTGAGAAGGGGGAGAGGGTACTCTGACAGGGATTCACGGAGCAAGTGGCCCTGAACAGAAACTTTCAGTAGGCTTGACTGCCTGATTGGTTGGATAGAAAGGTGAAGAAAATGGACTCTTGGTAGTCATTTGAGTCAGCACAGGTACACAGAAATCAGGACACATATGTGGCCCAAGGGGCAGTGTAATGTACTTCACAGATGGCTAAAATAAAGACCATTCATCACTTAGCAGGATGGGAGTGGAGATCATGAATAGTTGATCCCCAGAATCTACAGGCTGAGCCTCCTCAGGTTCTGTCACAAACAGATAAAAATATTGGGGTAGAGGAGTGCACCGACTGTGAGGATCCTCTTTCTTTGAAAATTCCTTGAAGAGGATAACAATTGTTTACATGGTATTTACATGGATTTGGTCATTATAAGTAACCTGTGCATGTGTTATTTCCAAGCACTGTATTTTTATATAAGAGACTTACATAACTGGGGATTTTGTTTTGTGGGAAGATCCTATGGAAAAAAGAGACAGGTGTATAAGGTGAGGAGGGAGAAGACTTGGCTATAAGTAACGCTTCCTGGGAACTTGAAACGGACAACACTGGCAATGCTGCTACATCCAACTCCCCTACACTCAAGCTGAAAGCCAAGTCATGTGAAAACATACATATAAAACCCTCACAGAGAAACACTTGTCTTCAGACCTCATTTAAGGAAGGCAATGTCTGAGAGTCTAAAAGGCTCAGGGCAAAGTTTCAAAGTGCTATTTTTGAAACTGCAGAAACTTCCAGTTTGGTTATGTTCTCTTAAAAGTTTTCCCATCATCATTAGCACTTCTGCCAAATAATCACATCCCTAAAAAGATTCCTTCCTTGATAATGCACAAATGAGGTCTTTTTGCTTTGGAGAAGCAAGGAAAGGAAGGTGATGAATTGCAAATCAATCATAATTTATGCTGAAAACCTACATTTATCACCTTTTCCCAAACAGCACCTTGTGTGTTCCCTTAAGTACAAGAAGTCTATTCTCTTAAATTGGACCTTAATTTATTTCTTTAATCAATATATTTTTAGGACAAGAAGTTAACTAGTAAACAGTGCATCTGGGGAAGGAATTCTGAACTAGAACATGAATCACTGCAGTCAGAGAAGAAATGAAATAGCCAAATGTATTTTCTCCAGTCATCCTCCTGTTCTAAAGTGTTTTTCCCCCTAAAGGACCACGTAATGTAATTGGTCCTAGTCATGATGAATAAGGACACAAAAATACCAAATTATCACAAGATTTTTTTTTTTTGAAAAAGAACTGCAGTTGGGGCTGTAGTGTGTGCTGCCAGCTGCAGAAGCTGTGGCTAAATACACCAACAGCAATGTTTTTGGAAGCATGAGCTGAGCAGCAATCAGCGAAGGACTGAAGGCCACCCAGGAATACCCACTGACAGTTACAAGTTACTGCCGTCCGATCTCACTGCTTTTTTTTTAGCATGTCCATTGTAGAGGAACATCGAAAGGTATTCTGGGTAGGTATGCAAACACCCCCACCTCCACCTCATCTAGCTTTTCCCTTTTAAACATGTCTTGTTATAAAGTTCATTCTGGCCTGAAACCTATGATGCTCTCGCAGCAGTCTACTGAGTGCTGGTATTGGTGCTCTCTGAAACTGGTTTCTTCGAGAACACCCAAGAACAAGAATGCTGATTTAGTAGGTATGGAGATCAGTTTGTACCATACTCTAAGTTTTTCCAAAGTGTATGTAAAATAATGGCTTTCAGGCTGTACCTAGCCCTGGGTGACTCCATTTTGAGTGTTAGTGGAGAGGCACATCTCATTTGTGCATGTGGACACTACCACTTATTCATGTAAGATGAAATAAAAAGTATCACTGATGTAGACTGGGAATCATGGGACTGTTTGTGCACTAAAAATTTTATGACAGCCAGGTATGGTGGCTCATGACTATAATCTCATGACTAGAGGAGCTGGAGCAAGAGAACACTATGAATTCAAAGCTAGCCTGGGCTACAAAGTGAGACACTATCTCTAAAGTCCAAACCACAATACAAAAATAACCATATCAGAAAAATCAGATCTGAGGATATGATGCGCCCATTGGAGGAACGTAACACCCCAAATCTGTAAAAAGATACAGAACACACAATTGCAACAGTTTGCCCGTCATCAGACCCCCAGATGCATCAAGGGAGAGACGAGCTAGGAACTCCCAGCCGTCCTCAGGGCTTTAGCCCAGCAAGGCTAACTCAGCTCATTGCCTGTCCCATCTACCTGTCCTTCCATCCTGAATTTCTCCTATTGGCTTCTGGCTCTGCTTCTACAGCTCTCCCACTGGGCTCTTATTATTTTATTAATCACCTGTTGTTGACTCTTTTTGTATCTATAGTCAGGTCTCTACTTTTGCTTCCAGTGAGGTCTCTATGAACTCCACAGTCTCTTTAACATTTTTGTAGCACTTCTGTAATCTGCATATATATGTGTATGTATATAAAGTATAAGGTTCCATATTAGAATTAGTGTGTAGTGGGTAGCCATTCCAGCTTTGGTCTGGAAGTTCCAACCCCCAATAAGGCTTCCGTAACTATCACACCTACAAGGCGGGGCTAAGGGAGGGCCTGAAGACCTAAGATCGGGACGTGCAGCACTCTCTTCTTTCCTGGACCTGGACGCGAGAGGTAGACAGAGGAGGGTTCTCCAGAGAACACCACCGGACTGCACTGCGTCTTTTCCAGAACCCACCACCTATCTATCCCTTCATTTGTAAGTTACCCACTAAATAAATCTTCCTTTTAACTACGTGGAGTGGCCTTAGTAATTACATCAATATCTGGCGCCCAATGTGGGGCTCGAACCCACGACCCTGAGATTAAGAGTCTCATGCTCTACCGACTAAGCTAGCAAGTGCTGTGGGATGTTCTGTATGACAAATATGTTAATAAAGCACTGATTGGCCAGTAGCCAGACAGGAAGTATAGGCGGGACTAACAGAGAGGAGAATTGAGGGAACAGGAAGGTGGAGGAGGAGACTGGCTGGAGCCGCCAGGAGGAGAAGCAAGATGTAAAGTACCGGTAAGCCACGAGCCACGTGGCAAAGTAGAGATTAATAGAAATGGGCTAAATATAAGAGTAAGAGCTAGACAATGATAGGCCTGAGCTAATGGCCAAGCAGTTTAAATAATGTAAGCGTCTGTGTGTTTATTTTATGAATGGGTTCGGTCAGGGAACCAGGGACTGGTGGGACTTGGGAGCTGGAGAGAAGTTCTCCAGCAACATCAGTGATTAAAAAACTGTGATTGTCAGTGATCAACTACCAACGGAAATTTGAGAGTCCTGTGGCTTATGAATTAATAGTATTATTCACCACTGTGAGTCACAATAGCTATTTTATAAATTCTGTGACTGTGGGATAGGACAGACATGTCTGTTTGTGTTTCTGGATAGGGCACTAAGAGCATTAGGGGATTCTAGGAGTATCCAGGAAGGCAATAAAGAAGTGGAAGGGGAAAGAAGTCTTCAAATGTGTGCTATCAAGCAGATCGTTATGGGTAAGAGAGACTCTCCCTCTGAAGCAGTGGAGACATGCTGTAATGTGTTTTTTTCTACCAAGGGAGTGATGGTGTTTAGACACATTCACAATTTTCCTGTAGGCAGAGCAGACACCAGTGGCTAGAATGTTCTGCTGCTTCTGGGAGACATCAAGGAGCAGTGTGTAAAGAACCATCCGGGGATACAGGTGGCACACTGACTCATTGGCTACAGGGGCCTCTCAAGAGACACTTGGAACAGGGTTGACCTGTGGCTCCACCCCCAACCATTCTCCTCTGACCCAGGAAACAATGGTGCAGAGCGAGCAGCAGGTGGGCTTGTCAGAACATGCCTTGAGCTGCACAGTAGTTTTCAGACTGCTGCAGTGTAGCCCACATCTCAAAGAATATGTCATCTGAATGTCATGTGCCTTGTCCTACTGGTCTACCTAAAGGAATCACAATGGTGGGTTTTCCTTTCAGGAAAAGTCAGGGTGCTGTATAAGGGGGAAGAATGATGGACACCTGTAACCTATTTGCACACCTCCAACCACTGCCATTTACACTTATTATTTATTTCTTTTGAATTAGTCGTGCAGTGATATTGTGTTCCCAATATATCTGCACCCTAATAAATTAATATTTTATTATATTAGATATAGAGGCCAGAAAATGGTGGCACACACACCTTTAATCCTATCACTTGGGAGGCAGAGATCCATTTGGATCTCTGTGAGTTTAAAGCCACACTGGAGACAGCCAGGCATGGTGACTCATGCCTTTAATCCCAGGAAGTGATCCTTTAATCCCAGGAAGTGATAGCAGAAAGCAGAAAGGTATATAAGGCGTGAGGACCAGGAACTAGAGCTGGTTAAGCTTTTAGGCTTGCGAGAAGCAGTTCAGCTGAGATTCATTCCAGATGAGGACACAGAGGCTTCCAGTCTGAGGAAACAGGATCAGCTGGGGAATTGGTGAGGCAAGGAAGCTGTGGCATGTTCTGTTTCTCTGATCATTCAGCATTGACCCCAATACCTGGCTCTGGGTTTGTTTTTATTAACAAGAACTTTTAAGATTCATGCTACATATTTGTCTTCCCTGAGAGATCTAAATCTCAGTGAGGTCAGAGACCATATCTGTTAATTCATAGAACTGCTTCCCTTTTCTAGCACATTCTAGGGATTAAATTAAAACATTTAAATACAAAAACCAGTTGAAGGAATAGAGATTATTAGTATCATCCATCAGGCAAAATGGATTACATGGCTGGGGGCCTGGACTGTTGTTATCTGTGAGGTAACTTCCTCTAAATGAGGATCTATACATACAGCCTTGAGCTCGGCTCAGTGCTTCCCCAGTGATTGTGGCTGGAACTGAGTCCCTCTCACTAACTATAAGGTACCTCTTGTCATCTTAACTATATGCTGATGTTTCTAGTTTATCTCATTCCTGTTAAACAGAAGGACAGCTCTCCTGAAATGAGGTGGGGCCATGTGGCTCGGATGATCTTATCAAATGAATGATATAAGAAATGAACCACTTTTAAAGGGAAGCATTTAAGAACTGACATACAGTGCCATGTTCTCTTCTTTCTGTCATGGTAACCAGCACTATGCAAGACAGAAGAGCATGGGTCAGCTTAAATAGCAGGAGAAGTTTACCTATTGCAAATGAATTGTCTAACACACACACACACACACACACACACACACACACACACACAAATGCAAAACCTATGCCATAAGGTAGGCATATGTTTTTATTGTTTAAATTATGGGACAGACTAACTGTTCCACCGTGTATCTAGTTTACTTGTACAAGACACAACTCTAGCCCTATATCCTGTGGCCTTGAGTGACAGAGTTGGAAATAGTTGGCGTCATATGCATACCACAGCCTCACATACATCCTTTCATCCTGCTATACATGCCATGATCCTTTTGCAAGTACTGCTTCTGTGTAGAGAAGGAGGCTGAGTGAGTGCTCCTGCCAAGAGGCCATTCTAAAGTTATACAAAGGAGAGAATAAATCCTACAACCCACAGTGCACCTACTATTCTTTTGGAGGGGAGGCCTGATGCTTCCACCCTTCTGTAATCTCCAGAACAGTTCCTACAACATCAAGGCTGCCATTCCCCAGGGGCAAGAGCTGTAGGCTTGTAATTAGTGGTATTATTGCTACTATCACTGCTAATTAATGGTCAACATTCAGCTTAAATTGAAAACCATCCATTTCTGACTTGCCTACTCTAACACAAATAGATAGTTCCCCATTTCCAAATTGTGCCCTCATCTTAATATTACAATTTAAATTTCACTTTAAAAACAGGAGAAAAAACTTAAATTGAGGAAAGAGATGACTCTCTGTATTAGTGAGTCATGTTATCAAAATTAAAAGCATAAGAATTAATCATAAAAGAGTCATATTATTATCAAATCATATTCATTCTTATATTTAAACATCTTTTTTGTTAGAGCGGGGCCATCACAGTCAGTGTTAACAGTACTGAAACATAAATCCTTCTCCCCATGAAGTAAGAACCATTGTGCAGCCACGTTAGCTGGTGGAGTCACTTTAGAGCTGCCTGGCAGAGCGCTTTAACTAAGCCTTGGCAGTGCTAATCCTAATGTCTGATGCTGAGATGTGCCTTGTATTACTTTATGTAACTGAAGAATAGGAAGCCTTTATGTTGGATTATCAGCTGAAGTAATGGCTTCCTCCTAGAACCAGGCCTGGGATATAATGAAGTATCAAATGAGATTCTAGGTCAGCTCCTCCACAGGACTTAAAGAGAGCCAGATCTTTTGTTAAGATCCATTCACTCACTAACAGGATGCTTTTGCCCCTGGCCATCCACTTAAGGCTCCTTCACTAAGAATCGTCTCCATTCACAGGCCAACTTTCCAGCCAAGCACGGGCAGTGGGTAGACAATAGCAGGAATGAATCTAGCCCCTCCTCCATGGTGTTCACACTCATCTAGCTGTGTAAGCCTGAGGCTCTATGGCTTAGGGCTAGAAAGAGGCAGGCCGAGAGATGCCAGGTGCCCTATCCTCTGTTCTTGCTGCATTCAGAGTAGCCTCTCTTACATCTGTTTTACACTCCAGTACTCTGTGTAAGACACTGTATCAGCACAGCCCACCATTCTATAACCCTCTGCTAGGCACAGATAAATGCCTATACCAATGAGAAAATCTGAAATAGTGATCCATGGTACAAAGATAAACAAGCACGATTATGGGATAGAGAGGATGTGGAATAAGGACAACTTTCACACAGAGAAGGCAAGGGAAGCCTGGCCTTGAGCTGGGACAGAAATCAGAATCATCCACTAACAGGAGATGGGGAAAAAGTCCAGGCACACACACAATCTTAACTCCTAAGGCTGGGACAAGCTTGGCATTTCCAAGAATAGGAAAGTCAGTGTGAGTGTGGTTTAGGGAGGAATGAAAGGTATAAGAAGGATGAGGGGCCAGATCATGTCAAGCATTGTAACTCAAACAAGAGGCTTAGTTGTCATGGTGAGGTGAATGGAAGCCAACAGAAGTACGTGTGTGTGTGTGTGTGTGTGTGTGTGTGTGTGTGTGTGTGTACGTACACGCACGCGCATGCACATGCCCATGCACTTGTGAAAGACAAAGGTCCATCCACCTTGATTAGTTTTTCTTTTCCAAGAAGCATAATTGTCCTTTAATCAAAACAACTGAAGGACTGAAGTCTCTTCACAGAAGGGAGATTAATGTGCATGTGGTATGGAGTGTCTTGGTGTTTTATAGGATGAAAAAGAGGGAACTCTGGGGAATGTAAGAATCTACCTGCAGGTCACTTCTTCTGAAGTCTGGAAGTGGGAGCTATTGGTAGGTCTACCCAGCATATAATGTTATCAGTCAAGTCAACGTTCCTGCCTAGAGCTTCTCAATCTTCTGGAGACATTTGGGTAATTAATCCTTCATTCAAGAGCCTGAGGACAGATTAGAAGAAGGAGGAAATGGAAGGGGACAGCCATATGTATAGATGTAGCATGAGAGGGGTGTGGATTCATAGTAATGAGGGGCAGGAACAGCCCAGGAGTTCTAGACATTAGTGGACAGACAGACCCAGCATTTGGACCAATAACTGGAATTAGCCACCTTTAAGAACTTGTGAATTGTGTTTAAGAGGGACAGCAGCTCTCTTGTGTGGGGATTACGGGGCAGGTAAAAGTAGAGTCCATAGAAGGATCATGATGGGAGAGGGGGACAAGGTGAAAAATGAAGGAGTTATGAACAGTGGAAGGGATATTTCACTATCAGAAATGTCAGAGATGGAGGGGCACCAGGCAGGAGTAAAGGAAGGGGGGCAGTATACAAAGCCAACAATGATAGTACAAGTGAGGCTGAAGAATGCTAGGAGAGATTTTTTCTTCCAGGTCTGGCCATTGGAGGTGACAGTAACTCGTCTCACTGCCAGGAGTGCTACCCCAAAGTAAACTAGCAATAGGAGGCTACAAAACACCACCGGAATGGAACAGGAGAAAACATAGGACTAATGTAAAGAATTGAATCTGGTCTGAGATGGAAAAGATAAAGGTTCTTGCAGCCAGAGCTCCTCCACAGTGTCTAAAATGTCTTCTAGCAGTTGTACCCAGAATGAATGGAACTGTTGTAGTGCTAGAGCCACTGGGAGAGCTCACGGGGACATCCTTGTCTGGGTATAGGGGAAGTCTGGTTATTTTAAGGGTGGCAGGGCCTGTAAGTAAAGCATGCATAAGACAGGGTAAAAACAAAATGTGAAGATAATAAAGAGGAAAGGAGTGATCAAGGAAAGAAGCCAAAGTGGGAGGAAGCCAAGAAGGCCATCCATAGGAGGAGGCTTGCCTTTGAATTTCTGTCTGTTCGCTTCATCTTTAATCGCCATCTTGAACCAGTTAGGATTTGTTGGTGTGACAGCAGGTGTTCCTAGAGGAGCCACAAATTCCATCCTTTGCAGTGGTCAGATCTAGTCCTCCCATCTGACATTTTTGAAGGGTTTGTGAGAGTTGGTGAGTCACAGAACTTAAATGATAGAAAGATGCCTGTCTTGAGACCCGAAAATGCAGAGTGGAAAGAAGAGCGATGAGTTGGCTGGCCCATTAGTCCTTGTTCAGAGGCCACATGAACTGCTTTTAGGGGCTTAGGGGTACATATCTCTTTTAACTACTTTGAGCTCACAAAAGGGGTGATGCAGAGGATTTAGCAGTTAGAGGTGGGTCTATCTAAAGGGCTACAATAAAATTTAGCAGAAGGCCAAGACCCAGAACAGAAGAAAGCCATTTGGTGACAGTATGCATCCTTGGAGAGCGTTGTGTGATGGGGGAAGCATTTGTAACATGCAATGGTGAGACTGTCAGGATTATTATCATTCTTACTGGCTGTAGCTAAGAAAATAGGGCAATTCTGCCTTCATTGAAAGAAGAGAACAAGCAAAGCAAACCAGACCCCTTGGCAGGCAATGTCACAGGTGATATTTGTCACTGTTTGTCACTGTTGTCAATTACAGAATGTAAGGCCATTGGCTGGGTGGAAAAGATGAGACTTCTTTTTCATTGGCCAGCATAAGTTCAGAATCAGGAAGGTGTGAAGATGGCCAGCACAGAGGAAGGTGTGAAGATGGCCAGCACAGAGGAAGGTGTGAAGATGGTCAGAACAGAGGAAGGTGTGAAGATGGCCAGCACAGAGGAAAGTGTGAAGATGGCCAGCACAGAGGAAGGTGTGAAGATGGCCCTGTATCCTAAGAAAGAAACTGATACTTGGTTTTGTGTTGGTTGTTTGTTCTATTTGTTCTATTTTATTCTTTGTGTAGAGGTGGCTAAAATAAAGATATTGAGAACAAAAACACATTTGTTCATTTGTTTGTTTTGAAAGAGGTCATAGGGGTGGCAATATACATGCATGCATGTGTGTGTGTGTGTGTGTGTGTGTGTGTGTGTGTGTGTGTATCCATATCCATGTCAATCTCTGTGAGCTCAAGGCCAGCCTGGTCTTAACACAATGAGGTCCAGGACCGCCAAATATACAGAGAGAAACCACATACAAACAAAAAAATCCTTAAACACATTTGTACTTGTACATACATTCTTTTACATATGAAGTACACTTAAAAGCATAGACATAAATCATTGTTATCTAAAAAGAGAGCAATTGTCCAATAGGAAAGAATGCATTCTGGAGGAGCTCAATCATTTCTAACATTAATTTATAGTTGTAAGCAATAGGGACTGTGTTGTAGAACCAGAACTGGGCTAAGGAATTGTATGATTATTTATGTCTTGTCCTTAAAAGCAGATTTAAAATGCTTACATTTGAAAATTTATGTTAATTATTCAAAAACGATTCAGAACCATTAGCCATTTTTACTATTCTTTTTCATTTTCATTCTTCCTCTTCCTTCTTTTTGTGGTTTTACTATGAACAAAATGAAGTTGGGCCAAGTTGTCACCTTTAGTTTATACAACCATTTACTTTTAAGTCAGGTTGGCACTAAGTACATTATGTAAAAAACAAACCATAATCATACAGGGCAGTCCAAATATACATAATCATATATAAGATACATTTTAATAAACCAAGATCTGGGTATTAGTGTTTGTTTGCATTATATTTTTATAATCATCATTGTGAAAAGTAAACTTATAAAGTAGACACACTATTATACTGGGCAGAAACAAAAGCAGACACATGGACTAATACATATTGAGTTGGGGGGAAGAACATTGTATGTTTTGGCTATATAAAAATTGGCCTGGCAATGCTGACAGAAATATCAGGCACTGAGACCCAGCAGAGCCTAATGTAGCAGCTTCTCACTGGCTTGTCTAGCACTTGGCACTGTATCCTGAGTCTCTGTTGGGATCTATGAATCCATAACACTTTGGTGTTAGCTCCCTGTGTTACTATGCCAGTGTTGGAGGCTTGTGGCCAGGAAAACTTTTAGATTCTCCTTAGGAGCCAATCTAAAACTGTATCAAAAGAAAACACACTAAAACTGAAAAAAAAAAAAAAAAGCACAGAAGTCTGATGTTTTCTGAAGAGGTGCAATAATCCCCATAGGGTTTTGTGAGACCATGAAGCTTTATGGTTGACACCAGTTTGGATTGTTCCATGTGGTGACATTAATCGGGATGGTTGTAAAGTCACATGATGTTTGCCTACTTTATGATATAATTGGCAAAGATGATGACCAAGTCACATGGTTGCTTCCATCTTGAGGATCCCCAGTCAAGATAGCAGCAAACCACATGGCTGTCTCCTGCTCCAGGTCAATTAAGCCATGTGGTAAAGTAAGACCACTACCCCACCCCCATCTGGACATTTCAAGTCCCTGTTGGAATCCTTCATTTTCTAGATAAAGTGCAGAATGCGACACTCTTTTCCTTAAGAAAACACTACTTAGGTAGGTTAGTATGGCTATAGGAGGAGAGAGTATCTATGGCCTATGCAGGTAGGCCAAAAATAGCAAATAAAGAAATCAGAAGGAATTTCATGGTCTCAGCTCAGGGAAGATGAGTCTATAAGTAGCTGGCAGTGTAGCTAGAATCACAGCACAATGTTTCAGTTGCAGAAGAGTAAGTTCCTAAAGAATGCTACCAGCCCAGTTCTGGGAAGGGGGAAAAACTGAGCTACTTTGCTGTCCTTTTCTCAGTCACAGGTCGGGAGCCAGTCTGACCCAAGATAGGAGTTTGAAGGACAAACGTGTGAGTGTGGAAAGAGAGGGCCAGGTCCCACCCAGAGCGAGCACACTGCCTTAAACAGCCCAGGGAGGACAGACTTATCAGCCAGATTAGCATCCAGAAGAGAGTTTAGGACATTATGTACAGAAGCATGAGCTAGTAAAACTTGAATTATAGAACTGGGCAGAGGACAGATGTGATGTCTGACTATTTCAGACCTTTTGCCCATTCAGTCTTATGAAGTTGTCTGGGTCTGAATTCATAAGACTCTGGAAGTCAAAAGTAATATCCAACTTTGTATGGGGTCTAGACATCAGTCAGCAAGCATGCTAATACCTATAGGTTTGTTTTAAGACAAGCCAATAATGTATAGGAATAGAGATTTTGAACCCATTTTAGGCAACATAAGGGTGAGGCACATTTCTGGTAACAAATCACTATAATCATAAAGTGGTCAGAAATAAGTAACCAGGACCACTAGATTTAGGTGAGGTTGCCAATCTAGGACACTCTTTCACAGAGGTCTTACTGTGGTGTGTGGATGCTGAATATGCTGTGGATGAATAACTAAATGTCTCTTCTCTGAATGTTGGAGGATAGTGGGTGGGGGGTGGGAGGGAGCAGGGGTAGATAGAGAGGGGAGGAAAGGAATGAAGATTAGAGAAGAAGACCCAAACTGAATTTACATGACATACCCCAAACCTCTAGGTTTCCAGCTGATACTGGCAGCCATTAAACCTCAGTAAGCTCACAGAGCTGCCAAGCTCTTGATGATTTGGGTCTTGGGGGGGAGGGGTAAGAGGGAGATATGTAAGGGCAGAGAGGAAAGTTTGCCCAGAGAGAGGAGCTGAGATGCAGGACCCCAAAAGCTCTCCTAGGTTTTAGCACCAAAATATTATCTAGGAATTGGAAATAATAGAAAGCAGGCAGGCATCTCTAGAAGCAAAACTGTTCTTTAATCAGAACATCTGAAATGGCAGAAGTGAGACTGTGCCATCTCCTTGTTTTTTTGAGGCAAGAAATCTCACTGAACTACAATTGACTGATTAGGCTAGACCATCTTAGGTGAGCCCCGGGGATCCAACATGGTGGCTTGAATGAGAATGGCTCCCACAGGCTCAGATATTTGAATTCATAGTTCCCAGTTGAACTGTTTGGAAAATTAGGCAATATGGCATTGTTGGAGGAGGTATGTAACTGAGAGTTGACTTGGAGATTTCAAAAGCCATGCCAGGTCCATGGATCTCTCTATCTTTCTGCCTGCCTGCCTGCCTGCCTGTGGATCAGGATGTAAATCTCTCAGCAACTGCTACAGAACCATGTATGCTGCCATGATGAAAATGTAAGCCAGCTCTCAATTAAATGCTCTCTTTCATAAGAGCTACCTTAGCCATGGTGTCTCTTCATCCAGTGCAACAGTGGCTAAGACATCCAGTTTCTCTGCTTCCCAGCATGGAGCTACACATGGGCATTGGCCACACTTGGTTTTTATTTTTCAGTGTGGGTTCTGGAAGAATCAAACATAGGTCCTTGTGCTTGAAAAGCAAGAACTTAACCACCAAAGCTATCATCACCACAGTACTACATCCAAGCTTTGAAGAGTTTTTCCACCTGGAGAATAGATTCTCAGAGTCAGGAAGAGAAGTGAGAAGTCAGTAAGGCAACTGCTATTTCCCAGATTAAACTAGGAGAACAGGAAGAGGGATGGGGACACAATGGAAAGGGTGCAGATCTGTTATATGTTCAGAAGGCAAATCTAATAGGCTGGTGATGGTGGAATCTCTGACCACCAGGTAGAGAAGGCATGAGAGGACAGGGGACTGTGAAGGTGTGCAAGGGAAAATGCTCAGACACAAGAGACTCCCTGCCAGAGTGATGGATTTTCTATCCAGATGACTGACCAGCATCAGCATATTATCATCAGCCTGAACTAGAGTGACCTATCACCTCCTCTTTAGCCATTGCAATCCTGCTTCCAGAACTGGCTAGAAGTGTAAGGTTTTCCTCTAGACACTATTGGGCATCTTCTGTGCATAATATCTCATTATCTTCTTTCACTTACAGGTGGTCACAGATAGAGGTATCCCTAATCTTCTTAGGACAACTAAGGGATGTGTAACCATTAATGCAAAGTTGACATTTTTTTCTGCTTATAGTCTTACCATGGAGCCAGTATCTAGTTAGTAAAAAGACTACAAATTATACCATCTGAGAAATGTACGACAGAATTTGAGGGTTCCAATTATTGTAATAGTCAGAAGATCCACTCTCAACCCTACTAGGAGAATGTGTCTTCAGTGGTGGTTATAAAGCTTTCTCCCCCCCCATGCTTTTATGCTAAAATTTAGACACTTGAGCTAAAATTTAGACACTTGCTACCTGAATCTAACATGGGGGATGTCTAAGAAGCTGCCAAAGCTTTGTTCGACAATGTAGATAATAACCATGTTCATTTTCAATTAATATGACAGTGAAAGGAACTTACCAGAACACATAATTAAGTTATTAATAAATCCTGAAGATATAAATGACCTCCCTTTTAAGCTCTTTCTGTCCACACACTCTGACTTCACTTGCCTTCATGTGACTTGCTGGGTTTTGTCATCCTATTTTCTCATCTCTCCTCTGTGTAGCTGTGGAACCCTCTTCCCTTTGGTAAAAAAACTAAACAAACAAAAATATGTGTAATACAAACCTGGCTCAGAATTCAGAATCAGGCATGTGTATTCACTTGCTAGACTCTGAATCTATAGACAGAAATCCAGCATTCTTCACCCTGCACTGTGTACTCATAAACTACCCTGTGCTCAGACTGCAGGGTGGGCAGGCAGCATTTAATATAGTAACTTCTTAAATAAATGGAGTCCAGCAAAGAGGTGAGGACCACAATCATGCACAGAACTGGTTACAATCTTCAAGCTAAACCTCAGCTTTGAGCTAACATTCGTTTAGGCGTAGATGGTGAACTGTTGGGGAAAGCATTTCAAATCTCATTTCCTTATGTTTTAACTCTATAAGAACTGACGCTGGCCCTACTACATGAGTAAATTTCAATATTTTAACAGTAATGTGCTCTCAAAGGATCAGTATGCTCCTGAAGTGACCGTGTCTCTCTCTATATTGCAGAACACCCAAATGCCAATCGATAGCCTCCACAAACATGCTCTAGGCATTCTAAAGCAGGGAGGTTAATGTTCTTCTATTTTCTATTCACAGGGCATTTGTTATAAACAAAGGAGAACAGTATTGTGTCCTTCTCACACAGAAAATAATTGCTTCCTCTATGCAACTGGCAGTGTGCTTGTTTCAGAATGGTAAGGAGGAATGCAGGATACATGTTTCTGTTCCTTATCAAAGGACTGTGAAAAGAAAACTGTATCAAGTATCCTTTGCTATAGAAAACATATATGTGATGCTGAATCAGTCCACCTGTCCTTAATAAGGCTTTATTGAAAGTCAGCTTCTGTTCCCAAGTACTACATGGTTCACAGTGCATTCTAACAACATAGAACTTCAAACAAATATTACCTTTATTTACAGAGACAATCAGTGGTGGATGGAAGCTTCATTGCTTACCTTAACAGCATTAAGAAAGCCAAAATGCAAGCCCCCACATGTTCTTTCCACTTCACCTATCTGCTCTTTTATGAATGCTGGGCTGCTTTTCTGCTCACCTTAGTGTTGTGGAGTCTAGAAGAAGAAGTAGAAGGTCCAAGCCACTTCTTGACTAATTTATTCCAGTTCTGTAAGCCCAGATTAGAATGCAAAAGAAGGGGAAAATTCATTCTTTCTGTTCATATGTAATAGCCCAGGGGAGATCCCCATTGGCTCCTTTTGGATTGTATGCTCACTTGGCCAAGGGACAGAACAGATAGTCTAGTCATATCCCTATCCTGTGACATAGAGCTACTATAATAGTATATTGCCCTAAACCATAGGAATGTAGAAAAAAATGGTTATTCCATGAAAATAGCCCTGCTTATAAAAAGGATTCAAGTTCAGCCTGGCAGACAGGAATGCCAGAGGTCCAGCACAATTTCAAAACAATTTATTTTGAAATGAAAAATACAAATTCTATTTTCTAATGGACTCTTTCTGGGAGTCAAAGTAGTGGTCTTTTTTTCAACTAACATGGACCACAACTGTCCTCTTTCTAGTGAATGGGCTAAGAGGAACACACAGGGTTCTTCTGCATTACTCATCCTGCCCAGATTCCTCAGGCACAATGTTAGCATATGCACTCGGTAATGAACTTACAGTGCAGACATCACACTAAGGAAACAAATGCTCTTCTCAGAGCTGTGCTTGCTACAAATGCCCCTCTGCAGGAACGAATAACCACTCCAGTCTTCCTTTAAGCATTTATTCTTCAGAGTTACTAGTTGAAGTTGAATCTAGTGGTGTGCTCTTGCAAGTGAAGGATGTGAGAGGTGTGAGGTGTGAGGACCAGGCCACCAAGCACCTTTCCCTGGCTTATGAACACTAACTGCTTCTGAGTACCAAGTGCTGAGCGCGGATCACCACTAGCTCTGCATGAACTTGGTTAGCGTCTGTGTCTCATTTGGAAGATAATTCTCATCCATATGTCATAGGTAAGGACACTGAGGTTTAAAGGAAGCAGTAGGCAGAGCTAGTTAGCTCAATGATTATAGAAGCTGGGATCAAACTTCAGGGTCACAACCTGGGTCCTGTGTCAGGTCCAGTCACTCACCTTCAATAAGAGGCAAATGAAAATTGGAGAGTAGAAAAGAGACTTTGTCAATGTGGCCACACAGGAAACATGGTGAAAGGGACCCAGAGAATCTCCAAGTTCTGCATGAGATTAAAGTTTAAACAGAAGGTCAAGGACCTCACATCTAAGCAGTCCCCAGAAAGGTGTGGCCTGCTCCCCCTGGCTCATCCTTGTTGGAGCTCATCTCACCTGTAAGTCTGACAAGTTGTTAGAAAACTGTGAAATCTCTTTCTGGGGAGGCTGGTGGCTGGTGCCTTTTCCAGCTCCCAGAATGAGATTCCTAAAAAAATTCCCATTTCTTTGGGAATTTTTTCAGTAGCCTGAGAGATACAAGGCAACTTTAGAAAATCTTCATTTTTGCCAACCTGTCACAAAGCTGGACAGTTTTCATCTGTAATCTCTGTCCAGCCTCCTCTTTTCTTTCCATTTTCTTCTCGTCTCTTTCCTTTAGTCCAATCTTAATGAGCACTCTGGCTATAAGACAACACATAGTGATAAAATGAAAAATACGATCACAGACAGATGGAAGGGACCACAACAGCAACAAAGTTGTCTTGTGAAGAGAAGAGCTGTTTCTGTTTATGCTGCTGCTGACTCTTTGTGGCAATGACAACTGCCATGTCAGTCACACTCACAGAAGCTGCCTGGCATGCTCAGAGGAGTGAGTCTGTGAAGGAGAGAGGCAGGATGACAAGGGAGGAGAGTCCTCCATATGATGCATGAAAGCCCTGCATGACTGACTGACGCCCTTTCGCCTGGGCACTAAGGACTGTGGTGTGTTAAAAGTTTGAATACACAAGGAACTCTCTAGTAAGACGAGATTTAAAAATCCCATATAATATAAAAGTTTGAAGGACAAGGAGACCATGCCTTTTCTCTGCTTTTGGAAGAAACAGATACACTTGGCATTCATCCTTTCTATCAGTGGTTCTCAGATTACCTGCAATGAAGGCCATGTAAGTGTCCCCAGGTCCGTGGGTGTGTGAATGCATCCATTCGTGCATGAGTGTGATGTGGATGTCTGAATCATGATCTGAGTGTGGATGCTAACTTCAAAGCTCATACCACAAGTGACTTGCCGCACAAGTTTGAGCACACTCTAACTAGTCTTGACCTTGTTCAATAGGACAAGTCCATTGACTCAGTCCTGGAATGTCATTGCTATGTCAAATTGCATAATAATGAATGGAAGACAGAGGGGTAGATAGAGGTATCAGGTGACTTAAAGCCAAAACCAGCACCACTTAAAAGGCTCATGTCCATGTTCAGGAAGGACCAAGGTTGTAGAGAGGGAGAAAACTCGCTAAACTACCTAAAAGGGCATTGGAAAGAAATGGCCCTTTCTGAGAAGAGCAATGTCTATTAGCAACTGAAGAATCTCAGGGCTAAAAGGTTAGTTTTCTATCAGGTCTCATAGTGTAGAGTCATACTTAGAACAGAAAAATAGAAAGAAAAATCATTTAGGCTTCTAGAAAAGTTTCTACAATTCTTTCATGAGGACAGCTGATTTTAGGCTCAGCTGAGTAGACAGCCAATACTCTGCAGCTGATGGACATGACACACTAACTTGAGGATTAAGCAACTGTGCAGAAGACTCCTGCTGGACTGCCTTTCTAGGCTTTGAAGACCCTTTACTGGCTCCTTGGGAGAAACTCCACCTTCTACCAACAATACATCAAACTGAGCAGGTTCACAGATGAACACCCCCGTTTCCTCCCAGTAGAGATTATATGGTGTACCAGCAGTCTTCAGGCATCTGGACTCACAACCCTGACACAGCCTAGGTTACCTCCATCTCCTTCATACCCTGAACTGAATCAACAGGCCAATCCTAAAGCTAGACTGGACACATAGCTCAGGATGGCTGTGAAGCTGCTACATAGCTTAACTTTCTAGTTAGCTTGAATTTTGTAGTTAATTTCCAAAATAGCTTGAACTTCTGATCCTCCTGCCTCTACCTCCAGATGCTATAATTACAGTCTGCTGAACCACTCCTGGTTTATATAGTGCTGAGGATTGAACCCAGGGCCTTATGAATGCTTGGCAAATATTCTACCAACTGGGCTATATCCCTGTTCCTGAGGAGAGGAATGCAATATTACCCAGCTGAGAACAACTGACCAAGAGTGAGGCTCAACTTATGCCATGGGAAACTATGACACTCCTTTTCACTGTCAAGCACATCCCAGTTTGGAACAAAACAAAACAAAAACAACTTCCTGTTTTCCAACTTATGTCTCCTAAGTCAGAAGTCTTACTTTGTTCTTACGGAGATTCATGAGAGGAGGAAATTTCCCTTTAAAGAATAGATCTCCACTTTCAGAACTTGCAGTTCTACGAGGTATCAAAGGCTTTGCTAACCAATGGTTGGCTTGATCAGATACGAAGTTTTCAGTTAACCAGAATGAAATGCCCCCTGCTAGCCTGTGTGTGGCACCATACATGGCTCCAGTGCTGCTGTCAGAGCAAGATGGATCCCTAGCACCTGCTGCTTGCCTTCGTAGAGATGGAAGCTCTTTCTGAGTTTTCCACATTCTAGTATTCTGATCTCTTCATCACCTGCTAATCAGCCCCTTCAATCACTCTTCAAAGCTGGGAAGACAGCTCCCACTCTGAAAGAGCAAACCCAGAAAAGTCAGAATAACAAAACCTGGGGGTTCTGGAAGCACCGACCTACACACACACACACACACACACACACACACAAACACACACTTAGTGATAGCTTTATTTTTACAGTGTCTGATGATTTCCTCAAACACACTTATTAGCAAGGCCCATCCCAGGAACATCCTTTTGTTTCCTTTGGAGATGGTGTGTGTGTGTGTGTGTGTGTGTGTGTGTGTGTGTGTGTGTATGTGTGTGTATATGTGGTATATGTATCTGTGTGGATGTGTGTATAGATGTGTGTGGATGTATGTGGTGTGTGTGTGTGTGTGTGTGTGTGTGTGTGTGTGTGTAGAATCCCCCTCATTTGTTTTAGGTCCTGAGGAGAGAAGAATGCTTTGTTCAATGCTGATAACCATATCTGAAGTGGCCTCAGAATTGCTTCCAGGGAACAATAATTCAGACTATGATTTAGGATGCTTCCTCCCCCGTCACTGTCACGAAGGCCTCAGGGAAAGCACTCCACGTTCTCATTGACCTCTGAGATTCCTGCTAGAGCTGTCAGCTGCTTCCCTTAACTACTCTGTACTGTTTACTTTCCAAGTTCTATCTCCCAGGGAAGCAGTTGCTGATCACCTTTTCATCATCAGTCGGCAAGGTGAGGGGGACATGGGCCACAGTGCTCTCACTGGACTCATCAGGACACTTCTCTGATGCCAGGACTCTTTCTAGGTCTATTATCTTTGTTCAGGGAATAGGAGAAACATCCTGTGATTTATAATCCATCCTTTGCAGTGAAGAAAGAAGACTTTCAAATAACTATGTTCCTATTTTCTTGCTTTCAATTGTTATAGAAGAATGGTTCAACTTTCTTTATTAGAAAACAACAACAACAATATATTTTAAAGACAGCTATGTATGGTTTAACTTATAATTGCCAGCAAACTTAATGGCTTTAATGAGAGGTGGGGAGCAGTTTAGGAATAAATTAATGTTGAAAGATGGTTTGTGACAAGGATTCATACATCAACCATGGTGCCACACTCATGTTATTCATAATAAGTTATATCATTACCTTAAATATCAGAGTTTCTCTAAAGCACATATACTCTTAGGATGCCAAACAGCTCTCCTGTTTGGTGAAAAATATTTTTAGTACAAGAACTGTATAGATTCTAAATTACAGTTTCCTCTCTCCCAGGGTGGGAAAATAGAAATAAAACAGAGGCCAGCCATTCAGACACACAGCCTTTCAGGCGGGTCTCCTGGAAGAAACAATTATACTTAGCTCACGTGCCAGTCCGTACTTTGCAGAGGCACCAGTGAGTGGCGTGTCTTTGGCTTCCTATGAAATTGTCATATTTTGACAAGCATGGCAAAAAAAAAGATGAGAATATTCTAAAGAAAAATACTTGTATCCCTTCTTTTGGCTCTGAGACTACTGAAATAACAGACCCTGAGAATTTGAAATTCATACAGAAATCTCATTCTTGGAGGAGGAAAGGCTGTTGGTACCTTAGAGGCAGCCAGAGGAGAAATTTTCTCCATGGGAGAAATATTCATAACTTGTCAGACCACCCTGCAGGAGGAACTGGAGCCATGACAATGATGGGCATTTGGGGATGGGCCTTGATCAGGACCATGTAGTGATGCAAAGTTCTTGCCTTCCATTCAAATCATATATTCACATTAGGAAACTAAGACTAAGGCAGACTTAGGGGGCAGTTCTAGATCTCATTTTTCCTCTTAGTCATATTGAAAAAAATCTACTTAAAAAAATTCACTATTGATTTAGTTCTTTCAATTGACTGATTGGGGACTGTGGTGATATTTTATGTGTATACCCAATAAAGCTTATCTGAGGATCAGAGGAAAAAGCCAGCCACTATAGTAAACATAGAAGTCAGGCAATGGGAGCACACACCTTTAATCCTAGCATTTGGGAAGCAGAGACCCATCCAGATCTCTGTGAGTTCAAGGCCACACTGGGAACAGAGCCAGCATGGTGGCACATGCCTTAAATTCCAACACTAGTTAACCATAAAGGTCTGGAGGTCTGTACAGACAGACAGGAAGTGACAGAGCTGGACAGGAAGAGGAAGAGATGTAGCTGGGTGGAGAGAGGAAGTGAGATTGCAGGGACACAAAGGCATATAGGTGAGGGTATACAGGAAGTAGGTCTCTTTGGAAGCTGAGGAGCTGGTGAGGTGAGGTTGGCTGTGGTGGCTTGTCCTATTCCTCTGATCTCTCAGTTTTTCACCCCAATGTCTGCCTCTGGGTTTTTTAATAAGACCTTTTAAGATTCATCTTCCATTGGATGGGTGGCCAAGTCTGGCTTATAGAGTTCCCCAAACACAGACTCTGACTGTAGCATGAATCTTAACAGGTCTTATTAATAAAATCAAACCTGAGCCAGGTATTGGGGTGAATGCTGAAAGATCAGAGAGACAGAACAGGCCACAGCTACCTCACCTTGCCAGTTCCTCAGCTGATCCTGTTTCCTCAGACTGGATGCCGCTCAGCTGAACTGTGCTCAAAAGCCAAAAAGCTTAACTGACTCTAGTTCCTTGTCCTCACACTTTAAATACCTTTCTGCTTCCTGCCATCACTTTCTGGGATTAAAGGCTCTTGTTACCATGCCTGGCTGTTTCCAGTGTGGCTTTGAACTCATAGAGATCCAGATAGATCTCTGCTTCTGGACTGCTAGGATTAAAGGCATGTGCTACCACTGCCTAACCTCTATGTTTAATATTGTGGCTGTTCTGTTCTCTGATCCCAGATAAGTTTATTAGGGTGCACAGTATTTTGGAAAACACAATATCACCACATCTGACCCTGAATTCAGAAACAATATAGATTATTATTCTATATAGGCTTCACAAATCAGAAGGGTCCATGTGTGAGCATGGAATGTAAGACCTGATTTGGAAAAGGCTGAACTGCTACAGAGGGACAGTCCATGGCAAAGATGTACACGGGGCTGGAGAGGTGGTCTAGTGGTTAAAGGCCCTGTTCTTGCAGAAGACCTAGGTTCCATTCCCAGCATCCACATGGTGGTTCACAACCCATCATAAGACAGTTCTTGGGGATCTGACATTCTCTTCTGACCTCCACAGGCACCAGGCATGCTTTCTTAGTTAGGGTTTCTATAGCTGTGAAGAGATACAACGGGCCATGGCAACTCTTATAAAGGAAAACATTAACTGGGGCTGGCTTACACTTTCAGAGGTTTAGTCTATGACTGTCGTGGTGGGAAGATGGTGCAGGCAGACATGGTGCTAGAGAAGGAGCTGAGAGTTTTACATCTGGATCAGGAAGCAGCAAGAAGTGAATGTCACAGCAGACAAGGCTTAAGCATTTGAGACCTCAAAGCCCATGCCCTACTGATGTATTTCCTCCAAGAAAGTCACACCTACTCCAACAAGGCCTAATAGTGCTACTCCCTATGGCCAGCATTTAAACACATAAGTCTATGGAGGCCATTCCTATTCAAACCACCACACATACATATGCATATGCATACATAAATACAGACAGACAAAACACTCATGCAAATAAAATCTAAAAAACAATGATGCACATGTTCTGGTGCAGGATGCACTGTCACACAATCAATAGGTCTGAGATCACCTGTACAGTATTTATGTCCTTTGTAAGCACTTGTTTTCATCTACATGGATCTGAGGTACGTAGAACTGTAGTTTTGGAATTGTGAGTACAGGTTGCTATGTTTAAAATATTCCATAACTTTCTTTTTCGCAGTGAAGTTAGTATCACAAGACTGAAATTACAGGAAACAAAGAAAACATGAATCACCTCAATCTGGGAGCAGGGCAGGACTTATGTAATTTATTTCTCTTTTCCTTGACCTTGGGGATATTCTATCCTTGTTCTGAAAAGGAGTATTTTAGAAAACCTTTTCTGGTCATGATGGCTTCCACAGCAAAAGTAAACAAGTTCTCATCTAGCAAGCAATGTAAAAATGAAGGCTTCAGACTTTGTAAAAAAGTTAGATGGCACACAAAAGCCTGCTTCCCACATTTTGCTAATCTTTAAGGAAATGCAAATCAGGACTCACACTTTTTTAGGATGGCTATAGTGGTATTTTATTTGTACTGAAATGTGATTTTATTTGTATGTTAACAAATAAAGTTGCCTAGGGGTCAGAGCTATTAGTAAGCCATAGCGAAAGCCGGTTGTGGTGGTGCACGTCAGTAGGATTTGCTGAAGGAGGTGCACGTCTTTAATCCCAGCACTTGGTAGGCAGAACTAGGTAGAGCTCTGTGTGTTCAAGGATACAGCCAGCATTGGAGACACACACTCCAATGTGTGTCTGGAGGTCTGTACAGACAGGCGGTGACGAGGCAGTCACGTGGTTGGGTTTACAACCAATGAGAAGACAGAACACAAAGTCTATATAAAGACAAACAGACAGGAAGTAGCTCTCTTTCAGAGAGGTCTCTTGGCTGAAGAAGCTAGCTGCAGCATGCAGGTAAGGCTCATAGCTCTGACCTCTTGGGCTTTTATCTTTACATTGGCTCTGTGTTTCTTATTTAATAAGATGGTTGGTTACATCTACATTTGGCACCCAACGTGACAAGAAAACATTAAAAACCGCTTGACTTGACTTGGCAGCAGGTCCGGTTTCCCGCCTTGGTGGTTGGCTCCGGGCGGCCGGCTCTCTAGCCAGGGCCCAGGTCGTCTTGGCCTCAAGCCCCAAGCGGTTAGCTTAAAGCCGGTACTACAAACAACTCAGGCCTTCCCCTGCCGAACAGGGCCCCTGCCTGTAAAGCCAACGTACGTGGTCGGAGCTTAAGGAAGCCAGAGCCAAGGCTTGACTCGGCTCAAGCGGGAA
>CABHPP010147273.1:788-41423 GCA_902168425.1 Peromyscus attwateri
AAGCTCTTAAAAAAAAAAAAAAAAGATTTATTTATCAATTATGTCTACAGTGTTCTGCCTGCATGTATGTCTGCAGTTCAGAAGAGGGCATCAGATCTCATTACAGATAGTTGTGAGCCACCATGTGGTTGCTG
Organism: Peromyscus attwateri; assembly: GCA_902168425.1. Classification (NCBI taxonomy): domain Eukaryota; kingdom Metazoa; phylum Chordata; class Mammalia; order Rodentia; family Cricetidae; genus Peromyscus; species Peromyscus attwateri. The sequence continues at coordinate 923 of CABHPP010147273.1, forward strand.
GGAATTGAACTCAGGACCTCTGGAAGAGCAGCCTGCACCCTTAAGTACACTCTCTCTAGCCCAAAAGAAACTCTTACACATCATTGGTGGAATGTAAGTCAGAGCAACAACTATGGGAATTGTATGAAAAATTTTCAAAAACTGAGTTTAGAACTACCATATATGATTCAGCTACATCATCCCTGGGTGTGTATGTGAAGTAATTGAAGTCAGCACACCATGGAGGATCCGTGCACCCCTATTTGTCACAGAAATCAAGTGATGGAATCAGCTTAGATATTAGTTGATAAATGGATAAGGAAAATATGATATACATAACACATATATAATGAAATATTATTCAGCCATAAAAAGGAATGAAATTACGTGATTTTTCGGGGAAAAAAATGAAAAGATCTAGATATCATCAGGTTAATCAAGACAAACTAGACTCAGAAAGACAAATAACACACATTTTATCTCATATTTGGAATCTAGAGTTTAAGAAAAGACATGACAGGCACTATTTGGAAAGAAGAAGGGGATCAATGAAGGAAAAGGCAATGGAGAATACAAAATATTTGTTACAACTCAATTATAACTAGAAATTGTTTTAAAATAAGAAAAAGACCTGAATAGACATTTCTCCAAAGACACACAAATGGCTGATAAGCCTGAGGAAAGATTCATCATTATTGTCACTAGGAATACACACTGGGTACAACTTTATACCCACTAGGCTGGGTATAATTTAAGAAAAAAAATAGCACCACATAGGGTGTGGTCATACCCAACCCTGCAATCCCATCACTCATCATTTGATTAAGTACACAGAGCATGTTGACGAAGTAAGCCTTCCCCTAAATGCAAACCCAAGAGAAGTGAAATCCCACATTCATGCAGAAATGCTCAGAGAATCATTACTGACAGTAGTTAAAATATGGGAACAGCCCAAATGTCCACCGACTGATGAATGAATTTTTTTAAATGATATGGGCAAACAATGGAACATAATTTGTCCACAAAATGAGTAAAATATTGTAAGATGAAATGCTAAACAGTCTTATTGATAAAAAAAACTCAGAGCCAGATATTGAGGTGAAAACTGAGAGATCAGAGAAATAGAATAAGCCACAGCCAACCTCACCTTACCAACTCCTCAGCCTCCTGAGAGAGCTACTTCCTGTATACCCACGGCTATAAGCCTTTCTGTCCCTGCCCTCTCACTTCCTCTCTCTGCCCAGCTACATCACTTCCTCTTTCTGTCTAGCTCTATCACTTCCTGTCTGTCTGTACAGACCTCCAGACCTCTATGGTTAACTAGTGCTGGGAATTAAAGGTGTGTGCCACCACGCCTGGCTCTGTTCCCAGTGTGGCCTTGAACTCACAGAGATCTGGGTGAATCTCTGCCTCCCGAATGCTAGGATTAAGGGCATGTGCTACCATTGCCTGACCTCTATGTTTAATATAGTGGCTGGCTTTTTCCTCTGATTCTCAGATAAGCTTTATTGGGGTGCACAAAGAAAAATCACCTCAAAATATGCTTTAAATGGATGAACTACATGCAATGGTAGTTTATTTCCCAATAAAGCTGTTAAAATTCAATACAGAAATTTAAATCCTATACTAAAAAAATCTGTTTAATGCAACATCACACAGGTACCTTAAAAATATTATAGCCAGTGAGATAAGCCTAACAGGAATGACTGCCTATTATCCAATTCCATTTGAGTGAAGTTTCTAGAAAAGGAAAAATGATAGAAACAGCAAGCAGAATGATGCTTATCTGTGGGCCCAGAATGGTAGCCAGGATCCCTGCAAACAGCCAAGAGAGACTGGGAGGTGATGGGAGCCTTTTAAACTTAACAGGATTGTGATTCTTGTCCAGTTTCCTGAAACTCCCTGAGCTGGGCTGAGCTTTATGATATGTAAATTATACCTCAATAAAGCTGGCTTAGAGAAGAGATAAAATGTCTCCCAATTTTCATAGCAGATGGGTAGTATACTTGATGATATGTCTCCACATCTGTGTTCATAGTTTTATCTTGTTTGGCATTTTTAGATTAATTTGACTTTCACCAAGACACATCTTATAATTCTTTTGGTAAAAATCTGGGAGTATCAAACTTAGGGCACTATTTTTGTCTAATTGGGTCAGGGGCAGAAGTGGACATCAAAAGTCTTCCTCAATCACTGTCTACCTTAACCACTGTGGCAGCATCTATCCATTGAACCCAGAGCTCACCAATAAAGTTAGTGTAGGCAGCCAACTTGCTGTTGGAATCCTCTGCCTCTGACTGCTAGAGTCACAGGAGAATCACCATGCCCATCTGACCTTTATGTGGGTTCTAATGACTTGAACTCTGGCCCTCACCTTTGCTGGTTGCACAAAAGTGATTATGTGCTGAGCCATTGACCCAGCCCTGTTGGTTTGTTTGAGACAGGATCTTGCTATGTAACTCAGACTAGCTGAACCTTGAAATCCTCCTGCCTCAGTCTCCCAAGTGAAGAAGTTAGGAGCATGTGCAGCAAACCTGGATAAACTTGGTGTGTGTATGTCTGAATAATATCCATATTGCTCTCACTCTTTGATTGTTGAGCTAAATATAAAATTATGACTTCATTCATATAAAACATATTTTCTTGTCCCCACTGTCCTGGGTTGGGCTCATAGCTGACTATGTCTATTTCCAGAACAAATTCCAGAAGACCAATGATGTTAATCTTCCCTTGATTTGCATTTCTGTCCCATGTCACTGTCCTCGGTGTATCTTTGTTATTAGATATGGCTCCTACCACTCCCTCCATTGGGACTCATTCTCGAATACAAGTACGTCACTGTCGACTACCACATATTTGAGAAAGGCACCCAACAAACAAAACCAAGAACTTGGAAACAAAAGGCAACAAGGAGCTGAGACAAAAGACAGACACCAAAGGAAACAGAAAGTGATTTAAATCAAACAAACAAAAAAACCATAAATACCATCATGAATATTGCCAGTGAGATGGCAGACTTAAGATTATTTTTGGTGGCACCAAAAACTCTGTCACTAGCAAAGAAAAGCAACCAGCCCGGGTCCCCATCAACAGACAAATGGATTTAAAAACAATGTGGCATACATATGGGACTGTGTGTGTGTGTGTGTGTGTGTGTGTGTGTGTGTGTGTGTAATGGAACTGCATTCAGCTAAAAAGAAGGAAAGTATGTCTTTTACAGGGAAGTGGATGGAACTAGGGAGCATCATGTTACGCAAAATAAGTCAAACTCAGAAAAATACTGCATGTTTCTTCTCCTATGTGGAATCTGGCTTAAACATTTGTGAATGAAAGCAGAAGAGGGAGGCTGTTAGGGGAGAGGAGGGCCATGGGAGGAGAAGAAGGAGCGGAGAAGACAATGGGGACATGAGGATGCGATCGAAGTTCAGTGACACACGTTTAAAAATGAAACCCATCCTTTCATATGCTACCCAAAAAGATACTAATTGAAAGTATTTAGAAGGGATGTTTTTTGCTTCTTTGTCTGTCTGCCATGGTGGTGTGCACTGTCCCCAGGAGAGATCACTCCATCACCCTGAGTTGCAGAAAGAAGATGAGGGAAACTCAGCAATGGCCCGCTGAAAGATGAGCGGTGTGAGAGAGAGAAGCAATTCCCCGTGTCAGCTAGAGATCCGGGGGCTGGTCATTACTGTAGTACAATGGTTCTCAACCTGTAAGTCACGACCCCTTTGACAAACCTCTCCCTCCCAAAACATTTACATCACGATTCATAATAGTAGCATAATTATAGTTATGAAGTAGCAGTGAAAATAATTTTATGGTTGGGGGTCAGCACTACACGAGGAACCATGTTAAAGAGTCACAGCATTAGGAAGGTTGAGAACTACTGCTAGAGCACATTCTAGTGTATTCTAATTCAGCCACTTCCTTCTTACTCCTTAAAATTTGAAGTTGAGGGGCTGGAGAGATGGCTTAGTGGTTAAGAACACTGGTTTTTCTTCCAGAAGTTCTGGGTTTGATTCCGAGCATCCACATGGAGACTGACAACCATCTGTAACTCCAGTTCCAGGGGACCCAACACCCTCTCCTGGTCTCTGGGTACCAGGCACACACATGGTACACAGACAAACACACAGGCAAAAAAAATCCATACCCATAAAACAAAAACATAAATTTTCTTAAAAATGGAAGCTGGCAGGTATGGTGACACATGCCTTTAATCCCAGCACTGGGAGGCAGAGGCAGGAGGATCCTTGTGAGTTCCAGGACAGCCAAAGCAACGTAATAAGACCCTGTCTCAAAAAACCAAATAAATAAGTAAAAATAAAAAAAGCCAAAGCTATAAAGAGTGAGACAGACTCCTTCCAGATGTATATGGAGCCACCAACTCCCAACTTCTTTTATGCAAGAAAGAATAAAATTCTACTTAAACTTCTGATATTTTGAATGTGAAATGGGCAACATAATTGTCTTAGAGTTTTATTGTTGTGAAGAGACACCATGACCATGGCAACTCTTATAAAGGAAAATATTTAATTGGGGCTGGCTTACAGTTTCAGAGGGTTAGTCCATTGTCATGGCAGGACATGGTGGCGTGCAGGCAGCCATGGCGCTAGAGAAGGAGCTGAGAGTTCTACATCTTGATCTGCAGGAAACAGGAAGTGAACTGTCACACTGGGCATGATTTGAGCATATAAGACCTCCTCCTCCCATCACCACAGTGACACACTTCCACCAACAAGGCCACACCTCCTAACAGTGCCACTCTCTATGGGCCAAGTATTCAAACACATGAGTCTGTGGGGGCCATTCCTATTCAAACCACCACAATAATCTTTACCGTTAAAATAACTGCTGTGTATTTTAGACAACTCAGTGGTATTTGCTAGGGAGAGAAACTGTTACAGACCCCAGAAGACTTCTTGGAGGTGGTGACTACTGGCCTCTACAAGCTCACGTTGAAAGCTTGGTCCAACTGGTTTCACTATTTGGGGAGGTGGTAGAAACTTTTGGAGGTGGGGCCTTGCCAGAGAAAGGAGGTGACTGGGGGTGTGCCTTTGAAGATTCTGTTTTGTCTTTTGTCCCTCCCTCCTGTCTTCTACTTCCTGGATGCCCTGGGGAAAGGGACTCTGTTCTACTCAGCCCTCCCAACCACGATGATCACCTCACTCTAGGCCCAGAAACAATAGAGCCAACTGACCATGTTCTGAAACCATGAGCCAGAATAAATCCTCCTGCCTTTTAAGCCACTGCTCAAGTATTTGTCACAGCAGCCAAAGGCTAACTAACCTAGTGACAGGTGATACTGAAGCAAGAGAGAACAGCACCCAGGGCCTGGCTGAGCCCTGCAGGCCTAGTTAAAAGAGAGAGTGGGTGACTGGGGACTTCTCCAGGAGGCAAGAGGAAGCAGAGAGGTGTCTAGGATACTGAGTACGTTGCTCTTTGCTGGCTTTAGAGGCTGTGACAAGAATTGGTTACTTGGCAAAAGTTTTCTACGTGTAATTCCATGGGCACTGCACTGGTGGACTGAGTCCTACTCCTTGGGATGTCCCGAGCCTGAGGTTTCCCCCCACTTTCTCCGCCAAGCCCCATAGTCTGAGAATCTCCTGTGCCTGGCAAGCTGCACGTGCTGTGTGGGAAGACCATTCAGTGAAGGTCTGGGCAGGAAAGAGTGGATATGAACAAGAAGGTCTGAGCCAAGGATGACATCTGCCTAAGGGGATACTTGGAAGAAGTGGGAAAAGTTCCCCAAACAGTGCCAAGAGTCTTGAGTAACCAGGGACTCCTCCCCAGCTCAACCATACTACACCTCCCACTTCTTGGGCTTGTGGCAGCAGGAGGAAGGCATGCACGCTGAAGGAAGAGTAAGAAGGATCTGTAAGGTTTGGGATTAAGGAGAGAAGCAGCTTCTCTCTAACCGGCCACTCTGTCTGCTTTGGGGCTCTGTATGTGTCCGAGTTCTTTGTGAAAAGGAAGACCAGCATTTCAGGATAATGCAGGAGGCAAAACCTCCACTGTACCCTTGGCTACTTTCTCTGTAGATGCCTGTCCCCAGCCCTTGCTGCTTCCGGGCACTGTTTCCTTTCCTTAGCATTTTCTCATACGATTTGGCTGGACTGCCTGAGCTATGGGGTCAGCTCAACACAATCTTATGCCTGTATAACACCAGATGCTCACTCATCACTCAATAAATACGTACAGATCCACATTTGAGTTAACAGTTGGACCAATGAGTGTATGCAAGTCTCCAGGGTCCACAGAGGTGTGCAGTTTTTGTGTTACTCCTGGGATGTCTGTATGTTGACAGCACAAGCTCTCACTTGGGACATTATGAATGCACGCCTACTAGTCAAGCAAGGGATACAATCTTCATTCTCAGATCTTTGTCAACACCCAGCCCTGTCCGCAAGACTCTTGTCCCCACACGTTGCTGGGACTGGATATGTGAGGCTTGTGAAATTTAACTTTGATGGAGGCAGTCTGGATCTGACCCCTCACAGGACTGGATTCTTCAAGTTTGTCAAACGATTCACAAATTAAAAGTAAGGTGGTAGTGCACACCTATAGTTCCAGCTACTTGGGAGGCTGAGGCAGGAAGATTACTTGAGTCTAGGAGTTCAAGGCCAGCCTAGGCAACATCCACTATCAAACAGACATAATAAAGGATTGTCATGAGCAGCATGTGCCACGAGTGACCTTTATTCGTTTGTTTTGACTCACCTGTGGTTGCTTCTTTTTTTTTTTTCATCTAAGAGTCTTCCATTGACCTTTTACTTGCTCTCTCTCCGTCCCCACTCCAAACATTTGTCTGTATTTATTGCTGCAGAGCCGGCCATTTTTCCTTCCCAACACCATCATCCAGTGTCTGTTTCAAAAGATAATGAAGGTGGCAATATCCCCTTGGTGACCTGTATTATAAATGTAGCAGGCAGGATTTTCAAAAAATGATTATGGCGATATTTCTGGCCTATCGTCTTCCCAGCAAGAGTCAGATTTGAATAACTCTCTTCTTGAACCTGTTTGAGGATTTGTGGGTACTCCTGTGGAAATAATGATGTGAGAGCAGGTGTTAGTCTGGTTTCTGTTACTGTTATAATAGACAAACAAGCAAAGAACTTTGGGGGATAGGGCTTATTTGGCTTAAAATCCCAGGTCAAGGGAAGTAACAGCAGGAACTCACACAGAGACTTGATGCTACTCCACATAGCATTACCTCTGACTAGAACAGGAACCACAGAGGAGGATGCTTGCTAAGTGGCTTGCATACTGGCTTATACTCAGCTAGCTTTCCTACACGGTTCAGATACACCTGCCCAGGAATGGCGCCACCTACAGTGAGCTGGGCCTTCCTACAGCAGTTAGTAATCAAGACACCCTCCACAGACGTGCTTTAAGGAGCAACCTGCTGTAGACAATTTCTCAACTGAGGCTCCCTTCTCAGGTGATCCTAGGCTGTGAAAAGCAAACAGTTGAAGCTAACCAGCACATCAGATCACAAAAGGAGAGAGCATTCTTCTGGCTCCTCTCTTGGATGCTCAAGAACCCAGTCTCCCAATCCAACCTTTGCAGAGAACCTGGCAGGGGATGCTACCAGGATGTCACCTAGTAACCATCTTCTGCCAGGCACTGTTTGAGATGCATGACTATCAATGTCATTTCCCCTGGAACAGACGATGATCAGGGATCATTAGTGGTCTTATAGGAAATTAACCATTTTTAAAGGAGGCAAATTTTAAACATTATCATGAAAAAAAAAATCCCCAAACGGCTTATAAGTCATTTTCACACAGTGGTCTTCTATGCTACATTAAAAACAAGCTAGCAAGTGCCCACTTTTCAGTAAATGATACCGATCCATGCCTGCTTCTAACAAATTGCAAAGTTAAGAATGAGCCAATGACAGAGACTTTAAACTGACAGCGAGTGAGTAGGGTTGTTTTCTCCTTCCTGGAGCACAGCTAATACAACCAGAAGGCAGTTAGTCACTATTTCTCTCTTCCGTGTATCCCACATTCTAGGCCACTGAGACCAACCCTTAGGCTACCTCAAGACTAGACTAAATACTACCCAGGTTCCCCCTTGCTTGACCTAAACAGGCAGAGCAATGCTTCTGCACCCAATGCCTGGACCCTCCCAAGAGGAGGGCAATTTTGCACCCATTTAATAAAGACCATAAGGAAGAAAGGCCCTGGGCACCTGATTCTCTTCTCCTTTCCAAAATGCCCACCTCGTCCTCCAGAATTTTAGTAAACACACTGTGCATATTATATTGGCACCACTGTACAGGAGCGTGTGCCAGCTTCCCATGCCTTTCTTCCTCATGGATGGCTCTGCTGCTGCAGTCATCCTGAGGACAGAAAGACAGGAAATGGGCAGGTGTGCGAAAGATGAGTGTTGAGTGTACAACGGTAGAAATAGAAATTTGCACTTGTCATCTGTAGCCCTAAATGTATTTGCTAGAACCTTTAAAAAATATGTCTTTATTATTATTTTATTTGCATAAGCGTTTTGCCTGCATGTGTGTATATGCACTCTACATTTGCCTGGTTTCTGCAGAGTCCATAAAAGACATCAGATCTCCTGGGACTTGGGTTTCAGGTGGTTGTGAACTGACTTGTCGGTGCTGGGAACTGCACTCAGGTCTTCTCCAAGAACAGCAAGTGTTCTTGAATGCGGAGGCATCTCTCCAGCTCCATTGTTAGCACTGCCATTTTATAGCTCCCTCCCCATTTCTTAAAAAAGAAGGTGCATAGGGAATAGTGATTTGAATCAGTCCGTGCCCCTCTAACTTATCACCCCCCAGCTTTCTGGCTTTCTTTGAGCTATCTCTCCAGCTTGTAGACATCCAATCTTTATTGATTAGTTGGCTATAAATAAAATCTGTAGCAACCAACAAACAGAATACCATAGTCGCAGCACCACCACCAATCCCTACCCCAAGAATCCCTAACCTTATGAACATTGATTGCTGTGGTCACGATCTCACAGAGGCATCGGATGTCTAATACCATGAAAGCATGATTATAATCAGCTTGAGGCCACACTCCTGCTATTTGAAGTCATCTTATCCTGGGTTCCCCAAGGCAGAGGCCAACACAATGACCTATATGCAAGGTGATCTCTGCATGAGGTGACTTGGGAAGGAGGTCCAGAAGGAAAAATCCAATGTCAACGTATACTTTCTGTCACTATTCAGGGTCTTGGAACTTGACTCCATGGGACTTTCTGAGGAAAAATAAGGGCTGGTGTCTGTCAAGTACTTATTGTGCTGTGTACTTTCCAAATTCAGTTTACTATTACATTTATTTATTACTGTTGCATTTTATTTTATTTTGCCATGCTGGATGTTGAACCCAGGCTTTTATACACGCTAGGCTCTGCCACTGAGCTTTCTCCTCAGTTTCCTCTGTGCTAGATAGACAAGAAATCAGAGGCCTGAAAATTTTAAACAGTTCAGGCCACAAAGCACGGCCACCAGGGTGTACCCACCCGCTACCTTCAAATCTTTTGCCCTTTTATGCATGAACTGATTTCTCTTACAAGCTCTTAGAAAATGCAAAAAGCATCCATTTGGCTTCAAAGCAGAAAGCCTCTGCTAAGGCAAGAGCTGCAAAGTGTATCACTGAGCAAAGCTCAGGCAACAGTTAGTCCCAGGACACCCAGCTCAAGCTGTCAGGGACACTCCCTAGAACCCCTGAGGAGCTTCCAGCCTGGGACAGTATCTTCATGATTACAGAGCTGGCAAAAGCTCACACTTACACACTTACACACACACACACACACACACAAATTGAAATAGAAAAAGCACAGAGCAGCAGCCAGTTCATCAACGAAGAAGAAATCGGAGCCTCGGTTCTTTTACAGAAGCCCTGGCAGCAAGCAGTCTCTCCCAGCCTGTGCTTGTCACCTTCCGCCATCAGTCAGAGTCCTATTCTTAGTTTGAGGTATCTCGGTTGTCACCGAAGAGCATGCTCACTGGCTGAATAATTACCAGGACCCAGAATAGCACATCTGAAACAGGGAAGGACAAGCCAGACAAGCTCTGCTGAACCATGGTGGGCAGCAGGGAGTCTGTGATACTGAGAATCCCCCCCAGCCTGCTTGCAACAGGGCGTTCCTTTTTACTCCAAGAAGATGCAAGAATCACTCTACAAAAAATGCTTTAAGGGACCAGGAGGCCCGAAGCAAAAAAAAAAAAAAAAAAAACATTCTTGATCTATATACTGTGTGTCCTATTTACTGAATTTAACAAGTGGAGGCGGCTATGTAGTCTTAGAGTTGTGAAGTGAAGATATTTCTCAGTGCTAAACATTCAAGATCTGGCAATGCATGAAAAGAAAGGAGAAATCTCCACTAATTCCATCATTCAAAGCTCAGAGACATCAGCTGCCTTTGGTGTTTTTTAACTCGGCACTGGTATTTATTATTTACTACTTTCCTCTTCCTCTAGGAGAAGTTCCCCAAAACTTCCTGAGCAACAAGTTCCCTCCACCCCTCCTGTTCTCAGCCAGTGTGCTAGGGTGCCATTGGGTCCTCAGCGGTGCGTGCCAACCATCACTGCTCACTGCCTGGGCAAAGACATTGATCCAGGCAGTCATGTGACCCCACCAATTGAATCAGAGTGAAGTTTATCTCACTTTTCTGGGACGTTGAAATGGAAAAATAGTCCCAGGAACAGTTTTCAACACAATAAAAACTGAGATCATGAGCAAAAAAGCAGCTCATAGGATGCAGATGAGAGACACAGGAGAAAACCATGGTCTCTAGGGCATTGAGGGAGCCAGGTTAGTCTAAGTGCTGCCTGTCAGACAAAAAGAAAAGAAAAAAAAGAAAGGACAGAAGGAATGGCACCCAATGAATGACAGTCAAGATTGTACTCTGGCCTCCCCATGTATACATACATGGATGCACACCTCCCCACAGACACACATGCCCCTTCTTACAAACATGCAAACACACACACAAGAATAGACTGAGGGTCTTAGCCACACTTTTTATAACAGTATGCAGAAAACTAAATCTGACTCTTGTTGTGGGATATTTGTACACTGTGTGAAGATGTGTTGCTGTGATTGGTGTAATGAAAAGCTGAATGGCCAATAGCTAGGCAGAGGTATAGGCGGGATTTCTAGAGAGAGAAAAGAGGAGGAGAATTCCATGGAGACATGGAATAAGTCAGACACACAGAATGGGAGAGAGTTAAAAGTCACATGGGAATGTAGATTAATAAAAAATGTGGTTAATTTAAGTTGTAAGAGCTAGTGGGACAACCCTAAGTGAAGGCCAAACTTTCATAATTAATAATAAGTCTGCGTGCCATTATTTTTGAGCTGGCAGCCCAAAGAAAAATTCAACTATCGACTCTTAAAAGTCCAGCTGTGACTTGGGGTCCTTTTCTTGCTGGTGGGCTCCGCAGACAGGAGAACAGTGGGGTTCTGGGGGAGCAGAGGCTGAGAGGTTACAGTTAATGGCTAAGAGCACAGTTGCTGCAGACAGCAAGCTGGATCCAAACTAGCAGTGGGATCTGCATAGATTTCAGTGTGGGCTACTTGGCTATGCTGTCCCCAGAACCGATGCAAGTGACTAGCCATCTAGTTCTTGCTTCATCCACATAATGTAGAATGATCTGGGTGTGTTGAGGAAAGCGTGGCTTTAACCTGCAGAATGGAAAGATGTCCTTTTCAGACTTGAGCCAGTTCAGACTCCATGGAATTCCAGGCTGGGCCCCTGCAGGAGAGAACTAACTCTGTTATCTCCTGAGATCTGTGCCTTCCACCTTCCACCAAGGGGATTGAGGCCATTTTCAAAGTGTTTCAGGCCATTTGCTGGCTTTGCCTTGTCAATACTTCCTGGAGACCTAAAATGACCCTGTGGATGCCAGTGGACCTGATGGTCTCTGACCCACCTAAGGTAATTTCTTCTCTGAGGGCAGCAGTTCTCAACCTGTGGGTCGCAACCCCTTTGGGAGTTAAGCCTTTCACAACGGTTGCATATCAGATATCCTGCATGTCAGATTTTTACATTATGATTCATAGCAGTAGCAAAATCACAGTTATGAAGTAGCAACAAAATAATTTTATGGTTGGGGGTCACCACAGCATGAGGAACTGTATTAAAGGATCTTAGAATTAGGAAGGCTGAGAACCACTGACTTAGGGATTGCATAATTTTTTACTCTTTTTTTGGGGGGCCCTCCACCCAGCTCCCAAATAAATCACACACAGAGGCTTACTCTTAACTATGAATCTCTGGCCTCAGCTTGGCTTAGTTTCTACCCAGCTTTCCTTAACTTTAAATTATCCCATCTATCTTTTACCTCTGGGTTTTCCGTTCTCTAACTTCTGTAAATCTTACTCTGTGGCTGGCTGTGTAGCTAGGTGGCTGGCCCCTGGAGCCCTCCTCCTTCTCTGGCTCCTCAATCTTAGATCTCACCTCCCAGTTTTCTCCTATCTATACTCTGTCTGCCAGCCCCACCTACCCTTTCTCCTGCCTTGTTATTGGCCAGTGCCTTATTAAACCATCAGGTGTTTTTAATCAGGCACAGTACCACAGCTTCACAGAGTTAAACGAATGCAACATAAACAAAAGCAGCACACCTTAAAATAATATTCCACTATACATAATTGAACAGGCCTACCCAGCATCTGACATAATCCCTATATCCCATCCCAGTGTGGTTGATATATTGTGTACCCCAACAAACTTCTCTGGGGGTCAGAGAACAGAATAGCCATAATATTAAACATAGAGGTTAGGCAGTGGTAGCACACGCCTTTAATCCTAGCATTCCAGAGGCAGAGATCCGTCTGGATCTCTGTGAGTTCAAGGCCACATTGGAAACAGCCAGGCATGGTGACACCTTTAATCCCAGGAAGTGATGGCAGGAAGCAGAAAAGTATTTAAGGCTTGAGGACCAGGAACTAGAACTGGTTAAGCTTTTAGGCTTTTGAGCAGCAGTTCAGCTGAGACCCATTCGGATGAGGACACAGAAGCTTCCAGTCTGAGGAAACAGGATCAACTGAGGAACTGGGGAGGTGAGGTAGCTGTGGCTTGTTCTGCTTCTCTGATCTTCCAGCGTTGACCCCAGTACCTGACTCCAGGTTTGTTCTTATTTAATAAGACCTTTAAGATTCATGCTGCATCCCAGGACCTGTCTATTGGAACAACTACGACTGCAGTTACCTGACAACAGCCAAACAAGTCTCTACAGCAGCAGCAGTAATGACCACAGCTCACACCACCTCCTGTGTTCTCAGGGCCAGGCCTTACTCACGCACTCACTCACACCTCAAGACAAAGGTCTCCTAGCAACCCCTTTTCCATCCATCTTTTCTGTGGTCCCAGAAGCCACATACCCAGTAAGTGCCCGTTGCAAGACAGGCCTAGGACTGGTTTGTCACACAGGTGACGTGTGATGTTCATTTGAACGGCTCTTCCCGTGGGTCAGCTTTGAACTACCTGCAGGGTTCCCCTTCCTTCTGGGCTGAGCTCCTGATGGCCTCCTTCGCTTCCGAGCCCAATGCTCAGCACCTGCCTGGGTCCTCAGCATGGAGAGATCCGTGTGGGTGCGGATTCTCTCTTAGGCTGACTCACAATGTGTTCTGAAGGGCTGGGGTTTCCCTGCCAGCCTCATGTACAGAAACTCTGGCTAGAAGCCAGTTCTGGATCTTCCTTCTTGCTCACAAAGCCGTACAGTCAACTGTGCGCCTACGCCTCGGCCTCCGCGGGGCTCCAACAAACTGCTAACAGCTTTGCTTCCGACTCACTCCAGAATAACAAACACCCTGTCTCACAAAGGAAGAGACTCCACCCGCCCTAAAAATCATTTTAACCCTTTTCTTTTCTTTTCTTTTCTTTTTAAATCTTGTGGCTAGAGAGATTACTTGGTCAAGAGTGTTTGCTGTTCTTCAGAGGACCAGAGTTCAGCTCCTAGCACCCACAATGCGTGGCTCACAACCACCTGTAACTCGAACTCAAGGGGATCTGATGCCCTCTTCTGGCCTCTGAGGGCACCTGCACACATGTGTGCACACACATAAACAAAGAAATCTTCATCTTGTCCAAAGTAATCTATTAATTCTAGAGTAGTGGTCAAGGGAATTAATCAAGTGATAATAATACAAACAGTGGCTTTAGAACCTTAATATTATTAAACTAAGCCACAGAAACCAGACATTAAAAAGTACACGTTGCATTCTTCCATCTTGAGGAAATAGCCAGAACAGGCAATCTACAGAGACAGGAGGTGAATCAGTGGTTGCCAGGGACTAGGGGAAGTCATACTTCGAGTTTCCTTTTGGGATCATAAAAATGTCATGGAAATAGGTAGTGTGATAATTGTAAATATACTAAGTTGTACTGAGAAATACAGAATTAGGCTGTTTTAAATATTAATGGCTACTAGATGAAAGGATATGAATTGTGTATCTACTTAAATAAAAACGGGTCTTTTGTTTTTTAACATCTGCTGAGTACCCAACGTTGTGCGAAGCCCTGCAATAAAGCCTGCGGCTCTCATAGGAAACTGTTTGAGACAGGTACAGCGGGAGGCACCCTGAGTTCACAGGCGAGGAATGAAATTGTATGACTAGGACCAGGTCCCCGAGCAGCCGTTTGCAGAGAGGGATTCAAGCAGATACGGCACGTCTGGGACGCACACTCTCCATCACCGCGGGTGTTCATTTGCTCCCGATTATGGGGTTCTACTCTCTCAGCACTGACAGGAAAGGAAGCCAATGCACGTCAAGGGTAGGGCAATGGCTGCTCTTTCTGAAGTACCTCTTTGGGGCTGGGCAGCTCCAAATACCACTTTACTACTGAGAATGGACCACAAGCCTTCAGGAAGCCTGGCTAGTGACATCCTGAGTTCACATCCCAATGACCCACAGTTTCAAAAAAAAAAAAAAAAACCATCATTCAGTGTCTATTCATAATAGCTTTGAGAAACGACTTTCAAAACTACCGTAAGCCAGGCGGTGGTGGCGCACGCCTTTAATCCCAGCACTCAGGAGGCAGAGGCAGGCGAATCTTTGTGAGTTCGAGGCCAGCCTGGTCTACAGAGCGAGATCCTGGAAAGGCTCAAAGTTACACAGAGAAACCCTGCCTCAAAAAAAAAAAAAAAATCAAAACTACTGTGGTGGTTTGAATGGGAAATGTCCCCCATAGACTCTGTCCTCAGTTGGTGGCACTGTTGGTGGAATGGTTTGGAAGCACACTGCCGGCGGGCTTTGAGCTTTAAATGAGAACGGCCCCAATAGGCTCATATGTCTCAATACTTGGCCCCCGTTGGTAGAACTGTTTGGGAAGGGTTGGGGAGGAGGCACAGAGGTGGGCTTTGAGGCTTCAAAGCCTCCTAAGATCCCCAGTGCACTCTCGCCTTGTGTTTGTGGATCTGGATGTGAGCTCTGATTGGCTGCTCCACAGCTGCCATGTCTGTCTGCCTGCTGTCATGCTCTTCATCATGATGGTGATGGACTCCTGTCCTTCTGGGACTGTAAGTCCCAGATAAACGTTTCCCAGTTGCCTTGGTCACGGTGATCTGTCACAGCAACAGAGAAGTAACAAAATAGCCTTGACCCACCTCCGGTTTGCTTCCTCTGCTTTGAGCTTGCCTTTAAGGATGTGAACTCTCAGTTTCCGGCTCCTGCTGCCATGCCTGCCAGTTGCCGCCACACCTCTGCCATGCCTGCCTATAAGACAAAATTAACTCTGTCTTCTTAAGTTACCTTTGGTCATGGTGGTTTTTTGTTGTTGTGATTTTTTATTTATTTATTTTTATTTTATTTTATTTTATTTTTGAGACAGGGTTTCTCTGTGTAGCTTTGGAGCCTGTCCTGGAACTCGCTCTGTAGACCAGGCTGGCCTCGAACTCACAGAGATCTGCCTGCCTCTGCCTCCCAAGCACTGGGATTAAAGGCGTGAGCCACCACTGCCCGGCTTTGGTCATGGTGTTTTATCACAGAAAAGAAACTAATACATCTCCAGCAGTCCACAACTGGTATTCCCAGATTCCTCTGGGAGAGTGGCTTCATGACTCCCCACGGACACCCAAAGCTGCAAATGCTAAAGTCCCTTATATGAAACGGACACAATATTTGCCATAACCTATGTACCTCCTTCTCATTCTCTAAGCTGTCTCGAGAGGACACAGCGAATACTACATAAATATTTGCTGCACTGAGGTGTTGTTTTGTTTAAGTTTTTCAAAGTAGATCTCACTATGTAGCCCAGGTTGGCCCGAAACATTGCAATCCTGCTTCTGCCTCCCAAGTGCTTGTATTTCAGGCCAACACCACTAACCCTGCATTGTTTTAAAAATTTGTATTATTACTTTTTAGTTATTTACTTTTAAGTATGTATTTCACCTGCATGTTTGTATTGCACCATGTGTGCATGATACCAGAGGAGGCCAGAAGAGGGTGTTGGATCCCCTGGGACAGATAGTTGTGAGTCACCGTGTAGGTGCTGGGAACGGAACCTGGGTCCCCTGCAAAAGCAGCAAGTACTCTTAACCACTGAGCCATCTCTCTAGTCCCTAAAATTTGAAAAAAAAAATTTCTCCAAATATTTTCAAGCTGTGGTATGTTGAACTCCAAGGTGTGGAATCCATAGATACAGAGAACCAGCTGCATCTTCTACCCTATCTCTATTTCTCATTCTAAGCCAGATAAACGACAACACTTGCAGGAATCAGGGCCTTCAAAGATAATGGTTTGGCTTGTGAGTAAGCTGGGAACTTTCCCAGGGAGGTACACAGTTGCTTCTGTGTGTGTGTTCAGAATGCTGGCTCCCTTGTGGCTGTATGGAGGCTACACACTGCTTGGCACCAGAAGGCAATACAAGGAAGCAGGAAGAGGTGAAGAAGTATGGCCCATCCTGGCCTCATCCATCTACACAGCTTTGAAGGAGGAGGCCTGGCAGGGCCCTGGTTTATAACAGCACTCACTCAGCTCAAGCCTGCTGTTACTATGGAAAGACACATGTCCAGCACTACCTAATCTACCTTTTTTTTTTTAAAGAAAAGAAGTCTGGACTATTATCTAGGCAGTTCAAACCCTGCATGCATGTGGTGCACAGACTTGTACAGGCAAAACACTCATACGCTTAAAATCAAAATAAATCTCTAAAATGTTTTTGTATTTACTTTGTATATATATGTGAGCATACATGTGAACTATAATGCATATGTGGAGTTTGGAGGATAAGCTGGTTTTCTTCTTCCACCATGTGGGACCCAGAAATAGAACTTGGGTTATCAGATTTGGCAGAAAGGATTGTTACCTGTTGAGACATCTCACCAGCCTTTCATTATAAACTTCATTGTTCCATGTAGGCCAAGAAATACATGTTCATGAACTAGATTTGTTTCACGGCTGTTAAAAATTACTTTTTGCCATTATGTAAACTAGGTTCTTTAAAGCACATTGATATTTTAGAATTTTTTTCTTTATTAAGAAATTTTTTATTCATTTTACATACCAACCACAGAACCCCCTGTTTTAGATTTTCTTTAAGGGAAACTATACAATAGGTTCAACAAACCATCTCAAGAAACCCTCTTGAAAAGATCTTTAGATGGGGAGAAAGGAAATTGGATTCAGAAGCCAGAAATTGCTTTGAATCCTACTATGCATGGCTGCTCTAAGAACAAGACAATTTTTCAGCTCATGAAATCTCACACTCTAAAGAATCAGGTGAACAAAAGCATCTACAATGTGAACTCCTCAAAAGGTGAGAATAAGTCATAGTCAGTTCACAAGGTCTGGGTCTATCGACAGAGGGACGCAGCAAATATTTTTACTTAACATTCCTCCTGCTCTAATCCAAATGTAAAGAGTTGATTTTTTTTTTTAAATGAGCCACAGAAGGGTGTGTGAGATTATTCGGTATAGTAACCTGCATAATGATCGGCTGACGCTGTAACTATTGATCCAGGTTCCTAGACCTACACACTGATGTGCAGACTTTTGTCTTAAAAGACACAAATGATTTCTATCTTGTGGACCATATACTTGCAAAGGTTTTCATTCACTGCTCCGTAAGACATTAAGCAATGTTGTATGTTCCTCAGAATTCATATGCCAATATTCCTCTCTCTCTCTCTCTCTCTCTCTTTTTTTTAAAGATTTATCTTGTGTGTTAGTGTTTTGCCTACACATATGTATGTGCACTAACTCAAGAGAGCCTGATGCCAACAGAGGTCAGAAGGGGTCAGAGAGATACCCTGGAACTGGAGTTGTGGGTGTTTGTGGGCTGCCTCGGGGGTGCTGGGAATGGAACCTGGGTCCTCCAGAAGAACAAGTGTTCTTAACTGCTGAGCCATCTGTCCCACACCCAATGCCAATAATCCTAACTAAATGGCTTATATTATTTAGTTCCTCTGATGTGCTTTCTAATATCTTCATATTTCACGCTTCTCCTACTGAGTTTAATTAGGGTTGCTTGTTTGAGCATGGGTGCGGGGTTATTTACTGGAGTAGGGGCAATCTGAAGAAAGTGACACACATACCCAGTAGCCATTAACTACCAAGTGTTCCTCTATACCACTGATGTCTCTCTCACACACATACACACACACACACACACACACACTAACCAATAGTTCCACATGGGGGAATAAGGCCCCTCCCCCATCCATTGATCCACTTGACCAGGAGCAGCTAACTCAGGCTGTTGTGGGTTCACGAGTGCAATGGCCTAGAATACAGCATTTCCAGTACTCCTCTCTATCCTCCAGCTCTTCCACCCACCCCACCCCTTCTTCTAGAATAGTCCCTGAACCCTGGTGGTGGTACGTCCCATTGAGAGATGAGCGCTCAACCGTCTTACACTTGGACCAGCTCTGAGTCTCTTCAGGCACAGCTTCTCTGAGAGTAGCATTAACTTAAGAAATGAATTCCCCACTCGGTTGTGCTGAATTGAAAGATGCAGGTCTCCGTTTTCTCTGGTTCTGGCAGTCCTCACCTGGTGCTGTAGGGTAGGATGGGGTGTGGGGAATGGTTGCTGTTGGTCTCGGCAGCATGTGTTCTCTGTGGCTCCGGCATGTGGAGAAGGGAAGTTAAAAGTCCTTTCCTGGGAGTTTCCTCTCTCTCTCTCTCTCTCTCTCTCTCTCTCTCTCTCTCTCTCTCTCTCTCTCTCACACACACACACACACACACACACACACACACACACACATACACACACACCCCGCATCCACCTTGACCTCTTCTGGCCCTGCAGGTCTGGGTGTGAGTAACATTCAGCCTGCTTGATTCAATGTGGGGCTGACTGGGGAGGACTTGCAGGATCAGATGCCTGCAGAGAGTTCCCTGGCTTCAACAAATCCTTTACAGACCCACCTCTTGCAGGAAAAGGAGTGTATTGTTGACTTTTCATCACCAAGGTTCAGTGAGAAAGCTTCAAATCTGCCACCTTACACAGAATAAAACACACACACACACACACACACACACACACACACACACACATATTAGTGTAAAACATACTTTTTTCCCTTCTGTTTCAAGGCAGGGTCTCACTATCTAACCCCAGGAATCCTGGACCCTCTCTGTAGCCCACACTGGTCTCAAACTCGGGTGATCCTCCTGCCTCTGTCTCCAAGTGCTCCGGATTACAAGCACATGCCAGCATTTTAGTTTCTTTTCCTGTTGCTGGGATAAATGTACTGACAGAAGCACCTTAAGGGAGAAAGGGCTTATTCTGGCTCACAGGTCCATCACAGAGGGGAAGTCAAGGCAGCAGGAGCGTGAAGCAACTGGTCACATGACACCCACAATCAGGAAACAGACAGAAATCACGTGAGCACTCAGCTGGCCCCCAGAGGAACACCCAGCAGCCCATCTTCCCCGTGACTCTAGAGTCTGTCAGGTTAACAACACTAATTACCACAACCACTATACCCAGCTCACTGCTATTTTTAAATACCCTTAGGTTGAATCACCTACAAGCTAGATTTGCCCAGAGATCATATGCTTCATTTGGACTCAAAGACACTGGCCATCCTCTGGAAAGAACTCTGAAGCCAGCATCTCCCATTTAAAAACCACCAAACCGACTTGCAGTAATTCCTATTTCCTGGGCTGCTAATGAGGGTGAGCAATGTGTAAGTGTTTCCCACAGAGCCTTTAGCAGAGCCCCTCTACCCTTCTTGCGGTCCCTAATGGGACTGTTTAGAATGGCAGGGACACAGAGAGCAGGCAATTAAGGCAGGAAAGAACAGCTCGACATGATTTAAGGAAGAGGATTGTAGGAAATGCCTGCCCAGAGCCAGCCCTCACCAACTTGCTTCCAGAACACAATCACTATTCTCCACTCTCTTCTCAGAGAGACATCTGTTCTCAGAGCTCAACCCACATCTCCTAGGATCATTTATTTCAGCAGAGATCTTCCTTCCCAGACATACATCCCAGCCATGCATCCCAGCCAGATACAAACTCAGGACGGAGATCTCAGGATAGAGCCAGACTATAAGAGTGCTGCTTCACACATTTCTGGTCCCTTCTCCAAGAACTTCTGGGTGGTCTTTGGGAATTATGCTACTGCCCTCCATAAAAGAACATAGTGAGAAACAGACCTCCCAAGCCAGCCATGGTAGTACATGCCTAGAACCCCAGCGCTCAGGAGGCTGAGGCAGGAGGATGGACATTTCAGACAGCTTGGACTACATGGTGAGATCAGTCTCAAAAGACAAAATGACCAAAAAAAAAAAAGAGCCCCACCCAACCACCCAATCATTCTTGTATATAGTGGCCACTTGGGAACTCACAGAATAAAAACAATGGAGAAAATTCCTCACCTGCCCCCTCCGCCTCTGGAGACCTACAGAGAGCTACAACAGAGAGAACACTGCCACCCTCACTCGAAGCTCACTTCCCTAGTCTGATGTTCTCCTCCCCTCTCTTCACCGACCCAGCACCACCATTCCCATGACTCCAATAGACTGCAGGGAGCGTTGAGTCCTCCCTCCCCAGAACAAAGCAGGATATGACTAGGAAGAGGTGGAGGAATAATGGCGGTTACTGGGCACCGCTGGCCATTCCAGGGACCAGACACACTGCCTGTCTACACCACGTAATGCACCCGATGCTAGCCTGTGCCGGTGCCTACAGGGAGGCCTCCTCACCCTCTAAATGGGTTTCCTGAATGGCTTGTTCCTGTATTTAAAGGAGGAAGGAATGGTAAGTCATCCCGGATTTAAGCAGTATACATTTTCGTCTGTTCACAGACGATGGCTTTTATTCATGGAATGAGCAGCTTTTAGTGTCTGCTGAGGACTTGAGGACTGTTCAGAAATTCAAGCCTCCACAATCAACGGCTTGGAGTCACAGCACCCAGACTGACAGACATGAAAAAGGACATGGTTAGAGCATAATTCACTAAGCCCCAGTTGTAACTCCACCAAACTTAAGCATATCATTGACATGTCTATCACAACATAAAGGACACTCAACAGAGCCCGCCCTCTTCAGTCTTCCTCTCCCAAATTCAGGGTGCCTTTGATTCATACGAGCTTAGGTTCCTAAACGGTCACATTTATATTTTACACTATATTTTACTCAAGAGTGAATGTGAAAACAGATGAGCTTTTCTAGGAAGCGATTTACTAGTAAACACAAGCCCTAAAAATGCCCCGCTGCTTCCTCTTGCCAATTCCATTTCTGAGAATCTACCCACAGGAAAGGGCCGATTGGATGACGGCCGGTGCACGAAGTACAGCTTAGATAAAAGAGACACATCTAACGTAATAGAGGGAAAATGGACATAATCAAAACAGCCACCGGGGGAGTGTTCATTATGAAGATTCGTCTGCAGTGATTAGTCATGATGGGCATGTGGAGTTCTTCACTGTGTGAGAGGACCATTCTTGATGAAAATGTGAAGCAGGAAGAATAGGGGACAGAAGTTCAAAGCCAGTTCAACCTCAGGGATCTCTCACAGACACACAACAGACATGTTATGAATAAGTAACTGGAGGAAACACCCAAAAAACGATCAGGGCTGTGATGGGGTAACTTATTTACTCTTCATGTGTCTCCATTTCCCAAAGTTCAAGGATGAACAAGTTCTCACTTGTGTGATCAACTGAAATAAAGGTCTTAAAAACAGGATGGTGGGACTAGACAGTTGGCTCAGTGGTTTAGAGCACTTGTTCTTGCAAAGAACCCAGGTTTGATTCCCAGCACCCACATGGTGGCTCACAACCATCCTTAACTCCAGTTCTAGGGGGATCTGATGCCCTCTTTGACCTCTGTAGGCACCAGGCACACATGCAGTGCATATAGATGAATACAGGAAAAAGAAATACACACAATTTTTTAATTTTTAAATTTTAATTAAAATAAATCAAGAAGGCCGAGGTATATATAGCTCAGTGGTGGAGCAGCACTCCGCACGCGCGAGGACCTTGGGTTCCATTACAACACTACCCCAAAAGGAAGCTGTGTAGAAATTCACCACAAAGCTCATTCTTGACTACGATGTACTCCTTTTTATTAAATTATAAAATTGCTTGATGTCAGTACATACACTGATATAAAGGAAACAAAATACCCTTTCCTCAGGTATCTGCTTCTGGAGCCCATGGTTTTGAACAAACAACAACAACAAAAAACCTAGACTAAATTCTTGGCCTCCGAGCTCTGCAGCATTGACAACCAAACTACCAAGTGTAGCTGTCCTATGTACAGTCAGGATTTGTGGGAAATACTATAAAGACAATGCCCTGAAAAGATGGCATGAGGCAGGGGGCCGTTACAGCTGCTAAACTGGTAGAAAAATTTAGTCAAAATAAAGTTTTAGTTCATTATAGCTTTGCATAAGCCTCAGGAAAGAAAACTTAAGACACATTTGTCAAAGGCACTTAGAGAGCTGTAATAAAATACTTGTGAATTTAGTTTGAGACAGAGTATTCTTCTTACTCCTTTTTCACGATTGCTTCACATAGAAGCAGTGTGGGAAGGCAGCTATGAATGAGGAAAAATAGTTATTGCTCCTTAATATACATATTAAAAAATACAGAGAGATTAATACAGATTTTGGTCCACACCAAAGCAAGTAACAGTGCCAGACTGTACTGTTCCTCTTCATCCTGGGCAAAAAGTCATAATCAGCTTTACCCCAGTCCCACAGAGTCTTGGGTTGATAATTGGTACTGTCTGTCGCCTGGGTCCCCATCATATCTCTGCAGGGCACTTTAACTGGAGAAGATCTTGAGGTCGGCCTAGCAGGAGTCCCTGCGCAGCCATCTATAATTCCGTGTCTCGGTACCGGGAGGGCTGGCTGTAGTAACCACGCTTCGAGTGTGCCGCCAACTGCTGGCGGTATTCCTCCTCCTCCTGATCACTGCCGTAGCTGGGGTCCTGGTAGAGTCTGGACGGAGCTTTCTGTGGCTCTGGAGGTCTAGAACTAACAAAGATAAGGGTATCACACAGCCTGCATCGTCCAGCTGCCCACAGGGTCACTGAAGCCATGAGTCCAGCAAGCTGATCATTTCCTGACCCCTGGGTCCAGTCTACCACTAGCCAGGGTACTGCCGGTCCTTCTTCAGGTTCACAGGGTGGGAGGGGAAGAGATCCGGTATGGGTCAAGGCCAAGGCCTATTTGGGCAGCTATATGTTGTCTGAACTAACGTAGGAAGGCTGTACCCGTTGCACTCCTCTGCTCCCCACCACAGCCCCACTCAGTAGCGAGTCCTCTGTCCATGTCAAATCAATTATATCAACTTTCCTCTGTCAGGGTCAACTTGGTCAACTGTATGGGCATTCAAATAGTAACCATCGTGCCTTAAGTTTCTCGGTGCTTTAAAACTAGACTCCAGCTTCCAGAAGTGGGAGACCACTCAGCGTGAGCTCTGCACAGGAAGAGAAGGGTAATGCTTGTCGAAGTCCTTCAGATCTAGTTCAGCACAAGTGGCCCAACTGTGTACGGTGAAACAATGGAATTAAGGGGTTCGGCTAAAAGCCAGTACACAGGACAAAAAAAGCCTAAGCCTTGAAAATTCTGCTCATGTGCCCTCCTAATACAATATAAGTCTCCAGTGTACCACAGGGTATTGGGCACACAAGTCAAGTGACCAGAAACGTCTGATTCCGTAATCTTTAAGACAGGTTCTCTCTATATAGCCCTGGCTGTCCTGGAACTCATAGAGATCCACCTGCCTCTGCCTGGCTTTTGGTTCTTTGATCTTAATAGTTAAGTTTGACGGACAGGATGAGGTGCACAGTCAGCCTGGGAAGGAAATTCGCTCATTGCTCTGCCATCTGGGTAGAGCAAACTTTTCAAATCCAAATGCTGGAGAAGCCTCCTTCTGTGGCCTACACCCACTGAACAGTCCTTACCTCATGTGCGGGGGCAGGCCGGCATCTGGCTTAGGGGCTTTGATAGGAACCGCATAGATGTCAGGGTGCTTCTGGGCGATTTCGATCTGTGGCAGTTAGGAAACAGAAGGAGAGAATGGGCGACGGTATGGTTCTCTGGTCGCCTGCAGGCCCTACCCTGTCCTCATATCCTACCACTTTTCCTCCCAGTTCATTTCTAGACAAAGAAACACAGATGGGAGCCTGTTTCCAAGGTCGGGTGGGGTCTTGTGGAATGTGCCAAATGGTGAGGACCCAAGCATGGAGAGGAGCCCTGAGACAGTACACTAAGTAATTTGACAAAAGAAACCAATACTGTCTGACTCCATGTATGTGAGGCCCCTAAACCATCAAACACAGAGGCAGAGAGGCAGACCATAGAATGGTGCAGCCATGGATGGAGGAGGGACCGGGCTTCACTGTCAGCTGGGTGTAGTTTCACTTGGGAACTGAGAAAGTTCCTGAGAGTCCAGAGTGGTGACAGCTGCACACTGACGCCAATGTACTTTATGCCACTGAGCTGCCTGCTTAAAAGGGCCAAAATGATAACTTTTATGTTAAGTAGGACTTGTTGTCCCAACTACTCAGGAGGCTAAAGCTGGTGTATGTCCAGTGGTGATATATTATGTCCCCCAATATATTGTGCATACTAATAAACTTATCTGGGGTCAGAGGACAGAACAGCCACTAGATAGACATAGAGGCCAGAAAATGGTGGCGCACACACCTTTAATCCTATCACTTGGGAGGCAGAGATCCATCCAGATCTCTGTGAGTTCAAAGCCACACTGGAAACAGCCAGGCATGGTGACTCATGCCTTTAATCCCAGGAAGTGATGGCAGAAAGCAGAAAGGTATATAAGGCGTGAAAACCAAGAACTAGAACTGGTTAAGCTTTTTGGCTTTTAGCAGCAGTTCAGCTGAGATCCATTTGGATGAGGACTCAGAGGCTTCCAGTCTGAGGAAACAGGATCAGCTGAGGAACTGGCGAGGTGAGGTAGCTGTGGTTTGTTCTGCTTCTCTGATCTTCCAGTGTTCACCCCAATACCTGGCTACAGGTTTGTTTTTATTAATAAGACCCTCTAACAATTCGTGCTACAATGTCCTGTGCCTGGGTCACCCTGGGCAACGTAAGCAAGGTCTCAAGAAGTGTGTGTGTGTGTGTGGGGTGTGGGGGGTGGCTGGGGAAAAGTCTGTCTTGCCTCTGTCCCTGCTGTGGGAGGTTGTTCTGTATGCTATGAATATGTGTTGCTTTGATTGGTTGATAAATAAAACGCTGATTGGCCAGTAGCCAGGCAGGAAGTATAGGCAGGGCAAGCAGAAGAGGAGAATTCTGGGAAGAGGAAGGCTGAGTCAGGAGTTACCAGCCAGATACAGGGGAAGCAAGATGACAAGGCAGAACTGAGAAAAGGTAACAAGTCACGTGGCTAAACACAGATAAGAATTATGGGTTAATTTAAGTGTAAGAGCTAATTAGTAATAAGCTTGAGCTAATAATGGCTGAGCAGTTATAAATAATATTAAGCCTCTGTGTGATTATTTTATAAAAGGCTGTGGGATTGTGGGTGAGAGATTTGTCCCGACTGCGGGCCAGGCAGGACACAGGAAATCTTCCAACTACATGTCCCCTTCTTTGGAGGGAAGGTCTGTGTCATCCAGGCTAATCTGCAACTCCCCAGGCTCCAGTGATTCTCCTGCACCAGCCTCCAAGCTGCTGGGACTATAGTGAGGCTCCCAAGTCTGGCATCACTCAAGTTCTTTGATACTGAAATGTTTCATGTGCATTTCAAAAATTCAAACAGCTAAAGAAACTACAGCCTGTAGGCTCAATGGCCACTAATATCCTACGGCAAATCTGGGAACATATAAGAGACTCACAGACCCCACATACCCACCACCCATGTTCCAGCTAAAATAACTTCTGAGGGGTACTGATGCTCACTCTCTATCCCACAGCAGGCCACACAGATCTGAAGAATGGAGACTGAAGCTTCCTCATTTGGACTGTTAGGGTTTCTTTCTTTTCTTTCTTTCTTTTTTTTTCTCTTTGCTTGTTTGTTTTTATTTTCTAAGACAGGGTTTCTCTGTATAATCCTGATTGCCCTGGAACTCACTTTGTAGATTACACTCGACTTGGCCTCAAACTCACAGAGATCCGCCAGCCTCTGCCTCCTAGGTGCTGGGATCCAAGGCATGCACCACCACACCTGGCTCTGTTCCAATCTTCTTGATTGGAAGCAAAAAGGATGTGCTAATAGAACGGGGCATACAACTGTGCCCGGCATGATGGCAGTGGGAAAAGGGGTGTGTGCTGAGAGCAAATGTCTTAAAGACTCACTGGGGGAAGCTAAGATGCTCTGGTGGTTTGAAACAATTACCCTCGCATTCTGTGCTTCTTGGAGCTCCTGCATCCTCTGCAATTTTGCCTTGTGGTCCATCTTCTCGAATATTTTCACTCTGCCCAGGACTGACCTGGGAGCATCTTCTTGCTCCTCAGTGCTCTCCCCCACCTCCTCGCTCTCAGGCACAGGGACGGGAGTGGAAGGCTTGAGGATGGACCGCCTGAAAGCAGGTTTCACTGCAACAGGGGGAGGACACCCTTTGGTAGACCCCCCCGGGATTTCACTGCCAGTCGTGGCATAAGGGTTTGACTTGGAGTAGTCGTAGGATTCTTCTCTGTTCTGGTTTCTGGCCTGTAAAGAGCAATGGCATGCCTTAGGAGCTTGGGCTTGTAGTTTATTTCCAGACCTACATTAGTGATTTAATACATTGTGTTTCCTGATCAGTTTCCAAAGGTGGACAACGGAACCATCTTTACACAGAACCAAATGTGACAGGGGCCAACAGCCACCGGTCAGGCATCCTGAGCCCTCCCTGAGGACGACAGACGTGCTGGCAGAGGTGGGTAGCCAGCAACTGCCAGAGGTAGAACAGACCCACATGATTTCACGGTGGAGAAGATGGGAATCCCACAGAAGACCTCAGAAGAAATCAATTTTGGAAATGAAAAAAGCAGGTTTTTTCTGAGGTCAAGCCACATGGAGGGTACGAGATTGGGACAAAAAGTGAAGCCTGTGCTTGGCTGTGGGGAAAATGAGGCTGAGCTGGAGTAGGTGAGGTAGGCGAACAGGCCAGCAGCCATGGCCCCCTCATGTTCAGTTTTAGCCCCGCTGCAGGCCTTCAGTGTCCTATTACGTAAAGTCACTAATTACTGCTGACAGCTTACAGGGTCACGTTTTCTTCTCAGCTAAATTACCAAGTTACCAAAAATTCTACTGAGCTATAAAGAAAAGCCTATCATTACAGGCTGACTGTGTGCTCTGGGGCAGCAAGCCACATGCCACACACCCTGGAGCCCTTCTGTTGATTCTCTTCTAGATAATACTTTATTAATTCAATAAATTAAGAGGCTTCTATAGTGAGAGGCATTCTAGACAACAGCAATGCCTCTTTTCCTCAGCAGAGGATCTCTGGTGCACCCAAATTAGATTGTGGGCAGAAAACTTTAACTGGAGAGAAAAAGAAAAGTGCCCTGAGATTGGTGGTTGTAGCATGCAGCCTTTGACCACATTTCACTCTTTCTACCAAAAAAATTAATTAATTAATAATTAAATCAAATAAATAAATAAAAAGTAAATAAAAGAAATAACTCTTATTCTCTGTGAATCCTACAATCACACACTTTCCTGATGTTGTTTTTTGTGCCTATCTCTCACACATCTGTAGTGGGTAGCTGTTCCAGCTTTGACCTGGAAGTACTAACCCCAGGCTTCCGGTAACTGTCACGACTACGAGGCGGGGCCGAGACAGGAGCCCTTAAGACCTGAGACCTGGATGTGCCGACTCTCTTGGTTCCTGGATCCTGGACGCTGGAGGTAGACCGAGCAGAGTTCTCCAGAGAACACTGCTGGACTGCGCTACACCTTTCCCAGACCCTGTTACCTATCCCTTTACTTGTAAGTTACCCCACAAAATAAACCTCCCTTTTAACTATGTGGAGTTGCCTTAATACTTCCACCAATACACATCGCTGGTTTTCAGGCTCACTCAATGGCCTGAAGGACAGGCTCTCACAGAGTACATGGTAAGCCCAACATTGCCTCATTGTGTGTGCTCCCACGGCTGCCCGGGGGCTCCAAGGCACCTGCGTCCTCCTCCTTCCCATCCTGGACTTCCCAGCCACATACCTTGGGCGGCTCTGGCTTGAATGCTGGGGGCGGGCTACCATCCCTAAGTTGATCTCTGCTAGCAGCCCTCCTCATCTGAGCTCGTGGCTCTGGGCTGGGTTTCCTTATGCTCTACAAAACATAAAGGTTCATTCATACCAAGAGCATCCAAGCAGAGAGAAGACAGCACTCTGCTCTGCTGGATTTCTGAAACCTTAAGGAAATGGAGAAGCTGACAAGCCAAGGCAGCGCTCTCCTACCGCAAAGAGGGATACCAACCATCCTTCGCTAGAGAAAGCTCAGGACACACTTCACTAAACTGGCTGAGTACAAGGCAGCAGGCTCTACCCTTAAAGGAAGAAAGAAAAAAAAAACAAAATACTCCTGAAATCTAAAAGTCTCTCTCACTACCAGCAGTATTCCTAAGCATCAGTTCATTCTATATCTGTAGACATTAACTTACTCTTTAATACTTGTTTACTGTATATCAGTAGTCTGTCTGTCTGTCTGTCTGTCTGTCTGTCTCTCTCTCTCTCTCTCTCTGTGTGTGTGTGTGTGTGTGTGTGTGTGTGTGTGTGTGTGTTAGGCTATTTTTTGGGGTGGGTATTTCTATCTTGTTTATCATTTACTGGAATGAGTTAACCTGCTAAAGGGTAGCCCATTAACAATTATGATCCAGATGTGCTTAGATAGTCTTGTCCACAAAGATCATCATTCCAATGTTCTCTGAGGTGCAACTGATAATCGCTCCACCCTACGTTAGTGCCCACTGACTGTAGTTTGTTGGACTGTGCAAACTAGTGGATACACAGTGCACGTGATCACATGTATAAAATCCATTTAAAAAGTGAAACACAGAGAGAAGGAAACTGATAGGGAAACACTCAGGAACTCTGATAACATTAGGAGGAGGTTAAAGGTTGAGGGGAGAAGAAAAGCCGGGCTCCTAAGAGTACAGAGAGAGGCCTAATCAAAGGTTACAAGCAAATGCAGCAATAACGTATTCATAAAGTTCCACTTGCAATTTGGACAGTTGGCACATAAAGCCGATATTTATGCATTACTCCCGAGGACAAGAGAGTGGTGAATGGTACCACAGAACCTTTTCCAATGCCACGAGCTGGCTCCACTTTCCACGGAGCACAGCCACAACCCTGCAGGCACTGACTCACAGTGCGCCTTCTTCCTAGCAACCCTCTGCTCCGATCCTCGAGGATACTTTCTACAGCACCCTCAGTTAACACTGCTCCTGCTCATGGCCTCGCAGCCGACAGCAAGCTGTGCCTCGCCTCACCTCCTCGTGCTGCACCGGCTCTGAGGAGCGGGTGATGGAAGACACCAGCGGCTCCTCAGCTGGCTCATCCAGCTCATTGTCAGTGTAGGCGCCTCCCTCGCCGTCGGTGTCTTCAAAGTCACTGATGAGACGGCTGTCACAACTCAGATAGTCCGCGCCCATGGCGGTTAAGTAGGACATGCGGTCTTCAGGGTCATCATCCATCCCTTCCATCTAGAGGAATTTGTTTTGGAGGGTGAGTGGGATCTGGCATGGCTCCTGGGAGTAGGGACTCAAGAAAACTCCCAAGGGCTTGGAAACCTTGACATGTGCTAGCAGGGGAAGGGACCTTTAGTTTCCTGCTATCACTTGGCTTTGCGAGGCTGATGCTGGGTTGATTTCTGCACAGGACACAAACTGGAGACCCTCCAGTCTATTCTTGCTACAGTCCATCCTCTAGGCCAGCTGAGCCAAGCTCCCCTGTTTTGCTGGTCTCCCAGGATCAGCTTCTCTCCAGCTTTTCTGCTGGTCCCTGTCTCCACCTCATGTTATGCACGTTTTTACTCATTTCCAAGACTCTCAGACCCAGGTTTGGATGTTTCTCAGAGGTAGCTGGGTTCAGTTCCAGGACCAGAAAAAAATATTCTCAGAACCTTGAGGACAAAAGCTACATCCTGCTCAACTTGTCCTCTCCAGGGAGCTGTGGAGACTATAAGCATTTGGCAGATGCTAGATTTGTCAACTAAACATCTAGGTCCCAAGGAGCAAGACAGTCCACGCCACCAAAAACTCACCATAAGGATCACCAGCTACCTCAATTTAGCTGGAGTAAAGGTTCCTAGAATGAAGGGGGTCCCGGGTTGTCAACTCTCTCCTTCCCACAGCATACCTGTATGTTCAGTATCTCTACAGATTTAGATGCTATCCAACTTGAGAGGGCTAGCAAAGATCACTATTGTTTTCAGACTCAGAGTCAGAATGCATTCTCCACTGACCGCTTTACTAAGCACATAATTCCAGCTGTTAACACTTCTCTTGGTATCATTTTAAACTGTCTTCCCCATGGTTCTCAACCTTGCCTCTCATCTCCACTCCGAGTTTCCCAGGTCCTTAGTGCGGTGTGGCATTAGGAACGAGAACTTGTAAGCTCTGATTAGAGGACTTGGAATGCAATTCTAGTTGCTACATTAAAAGTAGAGGGGAAGTGAATGTAGGTCGGCATTCATCACGCTCTGCCTTGCAAAGTCCCTTCATTTTATGGCTTTGTTGGAGAATTAGAGAGCTGCCGACTGGAAGAACACATTGAATTCCTTTTGTTTCATGATTTGCTACATTCACTGCCCTCTGGAGGAAGCACCAAGAACACAGACTCTCACCTCACAGCAGCAAATCTAGGCCACATACCTTTCCTTCAGAGACCCAGACTGCTTCGCCTTGCTGCTGCTGAATACTGTCCTTCAAGCTGCCAAACCAGCCGTCATTGGCTGAATTCACATTGATTATTGCTACAGGAATGTAAACAAAAAGGTCAGCATCAATTTCCAGAGCAAACCTTTATTCTAGAAGCTATTCACATTATTTCTTTTTATACCATATTTGAAGAAAGACTTGCCAAATTCGAAGTCTGTATGTTATTTTAAACATAAAAATCTTTTTAGTTGAATGCAACTAAAGTTGTTTTAGTTTACATTACAGACAGATGTTATAAAGCTTGTCCAGGCTGATTATCTATATATAACATAATATCATATCATATCATATCATATATCTTCAGAAGAGCTAGTCAGTATGTCTGTCTATCTTTTCTTTCTTTCTTTTTTTCTTTTTTTTCTTTTTTTTTTTTTTCGAGACAGGGTTTCTCTGTGTAGCTTTGCGCCTTTCCTGGAACTCACTTGGTAGCCCAGGCTGGCCTCGAACTCACAGAGATCCACCTGGCTCTGCCTCCCGAGTGCTGGGATTAAAGGCGTGCGCCACCACCGCCCGGCCTTTTTTTCTTTTTTTTTCTTTTTTGCAATGTTAGGAACAGAATTTAGGCCATCCCAAATGCCACATATGTATTCTACCACGGAGTCACAGTCCCCAGCCCTAAAAAAAATACATTTTCAGAAGCACAGGTAAATTGAACTGTACTTTGAACTGCAAGCTAAAATAAACCTATTCTTTCCTGGGGCTGCCCTTATCAGGGTATTTTTATCAGAGAAAAGGAAAAAAAACAAAAAATGAGCGAGCCTTACACTTCACCCCAAGCAAATAAAGAAACCTGAGTGAAAACTAGGAAAATTATTTTCTGAGTCTGCAGCCTGGGCCATTGCCCTACACACCCCAGGTAAAGACCCCGATTTGCAGCACAGATATAAGATGCTAACAGACACACAACATGCATCTGTTCTTCACAATTTGTATTTACAGATGTAGCAATGATAAAACTACCCCAAACATAGCCTGGCGGTGGTGGCACATGCCTTTAATCCCAGCACTCGGGACGCAGAGCCAGGCGGATCTCTGTGAGTTGGAGGCCAGCCTGGACTACAGAGTGAGATCCAGGACAGGTACCAAAACTACACAAAGAAACCCTGCTTGAAAACGCACCCCCCACCAAAAAAAAAAAAAATGCCCCAAACAGTAAGTTGGATCTAAATAGTCTAAACAGGGCTAGCTAGAGAGACAGCTCATTGGGAAAGAGCACTTGCTGGGAGAGCTGGGGGCATGGACTCAAATCCCCTGTGTAAAAAGCTGGGCATAGCTGTGTGTGCCTGTAACTCCAGCACTGGAAATGGAGACATGTGGATCCTGGGCACTCAATGGCCAACAAGATTGATGGACATAAAACACACACACACACACACACATACCCCAAAAAAAACCCCCAAAACAAAAACAAGTTAATATAAAAATTATCTAAAATGCAAATGACCAGGTTGCAGATAAACTACAATTGATTTTTTTTTTTTTTTTGGAGGGGGGTGGTTTTGAGACAAGGTTTCTCTGTGTAGTCTTGGCTACTCTGGAACTTGCTCTATAGACCAGGCTAGCCTTGAACTCAGAGATCTACCTGCCTCTGCTTCCTGAGTGCTGGGATTAAAGGTGTATGTCACCACCACCCCACTACAATTGCTTTTTAAATTATGCTTTCATGGCTCTTTATTAGAGGGCATGATGGTATATGTAATTTCTAAAGCCAAACAAACCATTAATGGTTATGCGAAATTTCTGAGTAACTATGCTTCAAGTTTTCTTTTAATTAAACTTGACTTTCTTTCATTTAAGCAATTCTAATCTTGAAACCAGGTATGGTGATGTGCATTTGTAATCAGACGTACCTCTCTGGAGGTAGAGGCAGGGGAATCTCAAGTTCAAGATCATCACTCGCTACAAAGTAAGTTTGAGGAAAGCCTGGAGACACATGAGACCCTGGCTTGAAAATTTGAAAAAGTTCCATCTCTGACCTTGGGGAATCATGAATGAGCTTACAGTTTCCTTAGTTATTAATTATTTACAGCATTAGACTAAACTGATACATTGGCAGCCCAAGGAAATTAACCTTGATGCCATGGATTTTTTTGTGTCCTTATCATCACGGTATTGTAATCATGGCTAAAATATGATCCAAGATGTAAATATAGAAGGGAGATTGCACACCCTAGGGACAAAACAAGTGACTTGTAATAGATGTATAAAGAATGTTAAGTGGCCCTTTACAGGTTTCTATTGGGAGCTGTCTGATACAATATGAATTCATCACAAAGGAAACCTCAAGTTAAGGGTGCTCTCTAAGAAATGTAGAAATCACCTTTGTGCCCCCTGACAATATGAATGTCACAGAACCCCTGAGTTTCCATCAGAATCAAGTGCTGGAACACTAACATAAAAGAGCCATAGAAGCTGATTTCCTAGGCGCACTCAGAGGTAGTATCCAATTCATGAGCTTTGCCTCTTTTTAAAGAGGCTTACTATGACTTTAAAACTCAAGAACTGAAATTCTGAGAGGATCCTCCTGCTACCAATGTCCCTGCTAGCATTCTCATAACCTCAGGGCAGCCATGCCCAGCCTTGGCACATGGGGGCAGTACCTCCCCACCTCTAGTGACAGAGACACCAAAAGGCACCATGTAAGCTGGAAGGGTTGGGGGAAAATTGGAAGTGATTGCTAATGGATGAGGTTTCTGTCTAAAAGTTACTGTGACAATGGTTACTGCTGTAGAATAATCCTTCTGTACACTGTGAATATGTATTACTCTCATTGGTTAATAAGGAAGCTGACTGGCCAACAGCTGAACAAGATAAGGTTAGGTGAGAGAGCCAAACTGAAAATGCTGGGAAGAAGGGCAGAGTCAGAGGAGTTACCAGTAGATGCAGGGAGAAACAAGATGGGCATGCCGTACTGAGAGAAGGTACGAGCCATGTGGCAAAGCATAGAATAAGAAATATAGGTTAATTTAAATGTAAGAGTAGCTAGTAACAAGCCTGAGCTATTGGCTGAGCATTTACAATTAATATTTAGTTTCTGAGTGATTATTTGGGAGCGGCTACCAACACAGGAAAACTCCATCTACAGGTTACACAATTCTGAAGGAACTAAAACCCACTGAAACATGACCTTCAAATGAGTCAATGGTATAGTACACAAATTACATCTCAAGAAGGCTATCCTGTGCCTACCTTAACACTCAAGTGCCAGACACCTGCTAAATAGGCAAGCCACCCCTCAGCCCATTTCCTTCCTATGGTCAACATTCCCTACACTCCCCTAACCTAAGTATTACCTACTGCCATTTGGGTTTTTCTTGGCTGTTACAAGATTCATTTCACTCTTGTGCTTTTTCAGACTAAATAATGACCAGAACAAACAAACAAAAAACACCACACAGAGCAAAACACTTTTCTATAATGTGACATTGAAAGATAATTACAGTAATAGCACTTGTAAGCACCTCCAAAATTCCCGGGTTGAACACCGAAAACTTCATTTTCATGAAGCCTGGAAAGCAGATGAAATAGCCATTCTATCCTGTGGTGCTTTAACACGCCACAATTTATCACAAAAGTGGCTTAGTTTGGGCCTCTAAATCCATAAGGCCACCACAACAGAATTTAAACCATGAACCAAGCACTTTGAAGGTCCTAAGAGCACATGCAATTCAAATTTCATTTTTATGATATACATGCATAAATGTATCTTATACTAAATATTTTTACTGAGAAAGGGGCATGTAGGCATAACATTTTTTGACAACCCAACTTGCTTTTTAGCAGTCTCTGAATAAAGTGTCTTAATTAATGAGTATATCAAGCTCATAATGGAAAAGATTTTAATATTATCATAATTAAAATCTCTGTGGGAAAGTTTTCTTATTACTATACAAAAAAAAAAGGAATAGGATACTGAGCTAATGAGACACAAAATATAACTTTAATTGTGCTCACCAAAGCAAGGCTAATATTCCCATTTACTAATTCATAAAGATTCTAAAACATAGAAAATAAAATGTTAACTGCTTATGGTCCTGCTGATCATGCTTAAAACCAGTGTTTCAGGGATGTAGAGATGGCTCAGATGCTCTCCAGAGGTCCTGAGTTCAATTCCCAGGAACCACATGGTGGCTTACAACCATCTATAGTGGGATCTGATGCCCTCTTCTGGCATAAAGGCATACATGCAAATAGAGAGCACTCATATACATAAAATAAATAAATCCTTAGAGATAATACACAGCAAAACATTCTTTTAAAAAAAAAAAAAAACACAACAGGGCTGGGCGGTGGGGGCGCACACCTTTAATCCCAGCACTCAGGAGGCAGAGCCAGGCGGATCTCTGTGAGTTCGAGGCCCGCCTGGTCTACAGGACAGGCACCAAAACAACACAGAGAAACACTGTCTCAAAAAAACAAAACAAACAAACAAACAAACAAAATCTAATTATAGATAAAGTAGAAGCCAGTCTATAAATTCTCATGGACATAGCATCCACGTCTGTGTCACAGTGCCTGGCCAGTCTGGCCAATCTATCTATGCTCTATCTTCTCCTCTCACTGCAGATTACCTGTGCAAATTCTAGTGTGCCTAGGAGATAATTTATAAAGACTTTATTCAGTATATCTCTCTAAAACATAAAGATAATCTTAAGAAAAGAAAATACATTCATGGTATTATTACAGCTAAAAAGCAGAAGTAACAAATGTTTAAATCTCCCATATTCAGAGTGTTAGATTTCTATTGTTGCCGGTCACAACAATAACTTCCCATCACACTGTCAGTTAATGCATCACTGACAGTAGAGAATAGTAACACACAGTTACCACAGACAGGGAAGCTTGCCGATAAGCTAGGGTCAATCATTAGCCTTGTCTACCACAAAAATCTAATGTCATTAAGATGAGCAGGATATTACCATGTCTCAGATCTTTGCCATCATTGCTGGCTGTCAAAATCACAGAGTTTAACGTACAAACACCATAGGTCTAAATATCCACCCCATCATATTAACTATTCTTGAGTGAGTCACGAGCATGATTCCATATCCCACACTCAGATTATTTCCTTATTTCTCATTTTGAGCGCGAACCACCTTTTAAACTTCACTCACCTGTAAAAAGATGAGAACAGGCTTTTTTGAGCTTGTTGGCTTGATCAAATAACTTCCTAGAGCTTTTATTGGATGTTGGACTCAACCTTTGTCTTATGGTTTTAACACCTTGTCTGGAATCCAGGTTGAAGAAAATCACGATTGGGAACCACTGAGTATAATTGAGCAGGTCCACAGCTTTGGGAGTCACGTCAAGGAGGGCATGCTTGTCCTGTTTCAAGTGGAGAAAGGATGGGACATGGTGGCATAAAACAACATCATCAAGGGGTTTGTTTTCCCAGGTAAAGGCTGTGTCAGATACAATGTATATATTTAAATCTTTCTTGGGGAGGGGCAGAGTCTCATGGTGTAGCTCTGGCTGGAAGTCACTATGTAGACCAGGCTGGTCTTGAACTCAGAAATCTGCTCCTTCTGCCTCCTACTGCTGGGATTACAGGCATGCACCACCATGCCCTGGCCTATATATTTAAATTAAAAAGCCAAAAATATTTCTTTCCATGTTATGTCTACTTCTATACTATCAAATAAAACTTTTCTTCCCCCCTGGTTTTTCAAGACAGGGTTTCTCTGTATGGCCTTGGCTAGCTTGGAACTGGCTCTGTAGACCAGGCTGGCCTTGAACTCAGAGATCTACCTGCCTCTGCCTCCTGAGTGCTGGGATTAAAGGCATGTGCCACCACCACTTCCTGGCTGAGATAAAATTTTTTATAGAATGGACGGAGAACCCTCCTAGTCCATGGCTTCATCCTCCAGTTTCTCCTGAGATCAACAGCGAGTAAAAAAAGGTGAGAACAGTATAAGGTTCTAAGTGGGAATGTGGGGACAGGCCATATTTGTACGAGTTTTATTGGAGTATATTTTTATGTTTGGCCTATTTCGGTTTGGGTTATTGCTGTTTATCTCCTTATAAATTATCACAGATATAAATGTGAAGAAAAATTACCTGTGTGTATATACATACATACATATGTGTATACACACACACACACACACACACACACACAGAGTGATGGTATCTCCATGGTTTCAGGGAACTCTGCCACAGAATAGCATCTGGCATACATAGTGAAAAGGCTCAAATTTACATAAGCTTTTATCATTAGCTTTTTTTTTAATGATTCCTTTTTATTTTTATGTGCATTGGTGTTTTGATTGCATGTATGTCTATGTGAGGGTGTTGGATCCCCTGGAACTGGAGTTACAGACAGTTGTGAGCTGCCATGTGGTTGCTGGGAATCGAACCCCAGTCCTCTGGAAGAGCAGCCAGTGCTTCTTAATCTCTGAGCCATCTCTCCAGCCCCTCATTATTATTTTATTAAAATACATATTCTGAACTGAACCACGATCCAGTTCTCTGACAAGATGGGCTTCTGATGAGTTTTCTCACCTGCTCAATAATCTGCCGCACAGTGTTCAACCGAACCACTCCACTGGATTTCTCAGATCCTGCGTCTTTGGGTTCAGTTTCTGCAGAAGAAGAAGAGAGCTAAGTAATAGTGGCGGGAAACAGTGACAACCAAATACCCAACTTAACACCAGCACTGTGGGACACTTGCCACAAGCCACCCCCTCACGGCATGCAGTGCGATGGGATCACACCGTGCACTGAACTGCAACTGTGTGTGTTCTTGTAGATGTGTGCACACACCCAAGTGTACACGTGTGTAAGTGCTTGTGTGCATGTGTTTTACACATCAAACACCAGGGTTTCACTCATACGAGGCAAGTGCATACCACTGAGCTACAACCCCAGCACTATTAAATGGAAATCTAACCATGAGGAAATTGCTAGGTCAACTAACAGTGAGTATTTATGCTCCGATTGGCCTGTATTCTCCAAGTATCAATATCCCAAGAAACTCTTTTTAAAAGGACAGATCTAGAAGTATAAAAATCCTAAATATCAACTGTAATGGATGAGCCTGAATAAAAAAAAAAAAGAAAAGAAAAGAAAATGTTTGGGACCAGAAATGCTACCCAATTTTGTTAATATGCATAATTAAAATATCTGAAAAAAAGAAACCCACATCTAAATATTAGACTCACTCATGGTTTAGCCAAGCGCGGTAGTATATTCCTGTTATACCAGCACTTGGGAGATGGAGGCAGGGAGATCAGAAATGCAAGGTCATCCTCAGCTACACAGTAAATTTAGGGACAGCCTGGGCTATCTGAGGGACCCTGCTCAAAAAAAAAAAATTCATTTCTATCATCCCTATCTCACACGCACAGCCTGAAGATAATTTTATGGAGCATTTTTAATGCATCTGCATTTAGATGCTGATCATTCACATAAGAGCAAGTGTGCAATTTCCACTGATGCTATCAATGTTGATGCTCAGAAAGTTTCGATTTTTAGAATACTTCCGATTAGCAATGTTCAAACTATAACATTAATATTAAATCTCTTTGTTACTGAGGGGACAATGGTATTGTCATTGTGTAAAATACTCCTGTTGTGAGGAGATTCACGTGTACACTCAAGGATAAAGCCTCATAACTCCACACTGAACCGGCTTAGCAGACAATTTCAAAAGGGCGAATGTGTGTCTGCCTTTGGGCAGGTGGTGGAGAGAAAGTGTATCTGACAACACGACACAGTGACTCCGGGCACAGTGGGTGGATAGTCATCATTCTTCCAACTTTTGTGTACCAGAAAGCTTTCATAATAAACACTCTCGGAGCAAGACACCACGAGCTGACTTACTTGCGGTTTGAAACAAGTTAGGTAACTCAGTCGCCAACCTTTCCATTGCTATGTCTGCTATGGGGCCAAATAAGACCACAGGTCTCTTGAAGCCAGCTGGAAGGAAAGCAGAAAGACTAGCAGACATGTCCCCATAATTACAACGTCCAGATGAGAGGCGAATGTCCTGTCTGCACTTCTGCAAACTCAGCAAAAGGAACGGAATTCTCCCACCCCGACCTGGACTCCAGTTTCTTCCCAAAATAGCAGCCTTCACTACCCTCCCCACAGAGCAGAGTTTAATAGAAACATCACTTGTCATTCTCTTGTGCTTCACATCCCCACTCAGTGGACAATATACAAATAATCGAGTGTCAGGATTGAAACTTTTTTCTGCATTTGGAGAATTTGCCTCCATTGAGGAACCGAAACCTCCCAGCCTCCTTGATGAATATGACTCCCTCCCCACACCCTTGGTGTGACATAGAGGAAGTTGGAACATGATGGTTACAGCTGCCCTGGAGGAAGCAGCTCGGAGCTCAGCAGATCTCTTCCAGGCCCATGTGGCTGCCTCACCTTCCCTCAGCAGAACCTTCTCGTAGGCCGGGAACTTGGTGCTGACTGACACAGCAGCCGTCAGGTCTTCCCGGCTCTTCCGGATGTTCTTCTTGACCCCGGATCTCTGGCCACGTGTCCTCCAGAAGTCTGCTCTGTCGCCAGCGGTCTCTCTCTGGGCATTCTGGACACTAGCCATTTGCTCAGCTCTGAAAGAAGAAGCCAGGAGAAGTCATTCTCCACAGCACGTGGACAGGTTACTATCAAGACCTAGCCAGGATCACGTAAGAGCCCAGGGCTGACTGAGACTGATGATGGAGACAATGAAAGGGACTGAGGAGACAGAATAGGCAGTGTGTAAGCTTCACTGTCAACCTGACTAGACTTAGAACCACTCTGGAAACACACCCGTGGGTCAGTCTATGAGGGTATTTCTAGAAAGGGAAAAACCACCCTGAATAGGTAACACCTTCCCATGGGCTGGAGACCATCATGCATCTCTCTCTCTCTCTCTCTCTCTCTCTCTCTCTCTCTCTCTCTCTGGTATTTTGTCATACCAATGAGAGAAATCCAACGAAGTCTCTGAACTCCACAAGCAGTAGCTCAGTACAGAACATGCCATGTTAGCCTCATACGGTATGTAGCACGAATGCATGTAGTAAACAGATCACCTTTCATAAGTTTCTGCACTGCCACCCACCAGCAAGTGTTTCCCAGGGTGTGCCAGCCTCCTAAGGATGGAGACCAGGCATGCCGGGGGCGCTATGACCACTCGGTGTTTCCTATAAGCAAGGCTGCAGGCAATCCTCAAATAAACAAGCGCAATAACCAAGCCTGAGATGCTCGAGACTCCAGAGGTGCTGGCTCTGTCCCCATAACAACTGATGATGGCAGATGATGAC
>CABHPP010147274.1:0-31826 GCA_902168425.1 Peromyscus attwateri
AACAAGTACTCTTAACCTCTGAGCCATCTTTCTATCCTTACACCATGGTGGGTTTTCAATGTTTCTTTGTCAATGTTATCTGCAAAAGTGTTGACTCAGAGGCATCTCCTCTGCCCTTACCACAAAAAAATCAATTGGGCCTTATATAAAAATGAGAAGGCCATAAAAAAAAGTGTATAGTAAGACAAATAAAATAGAAAACCACAAGAGGTATGAAGCTCCTTAATTTAAAAAGCAATGTATAGAGCTAGAAAGATGGCTCAGCAGTTAAGAGCATGCAATGCTCTTATAGAAGACTTGAATTTAGTTCCCAGAATCCACATCTGGAGGCTCACAAACACATACAGTTCTAGTTCCAGGGGGATCCAATGCAGCTGGCCTCTGTGGACACCTATACTCACGTAAACATTCAACCCCCGTAGACACACAGACACAAAATTAGAAATTAAGAAAAAATCTTTCAAAAAGCAATGTGAAGCTAAGGCTTCACATATGTAAGTTTTATAGTGTCAAGTGTTCAACTTGGTCTCAGTTCAAGAAGAAAACATGGGTTTTCAACCTCTGCACCCCAAAGCTCTTCTTGCAGCTACAAGACCTCACAGCAATGCAGTGTTTCTCAACATGGGAGTGGGTAGTCATCAAGTCATATTTTACATGAAACGTGACAAGAAATTTTTAGCGTTTAAAACAAAGCAAGCCTGCTTAGGTTGAATTCACTATCTTCTAAGAACCCCTAGTCCTTATAGAACTCACTTTGAAACCCTATGAGAGAATGATGGTCACTTTAGTGTGGGTACTAGATAGGAGTCCATCCCAGGTGAACAAAGGTTGAAGCTGTATGATATCTTGAAGCACAATGCAAGTGTCCTTTCAGTAATATATGTAAATTGAACACCTGGGACTTATAAAGAATAGTTTATAATTATAAACTATATATCAAACATTAAAAGATGGTTAGTTCTAGAGCAAACACTGGGGCATTATATTTAAGGTAAATTGAAACAATCTTGAAATTTTTAATAATAGTGTTAAGAATCCTAAGAAGGATTTATATATAGGTGGCAAAGTGAAACTGAGTAATTACCTGCAGACTCATGAAGCTCACTATGAATAGGAGCAATAATATAGCCAGGCCTCTGCATTTCTTGTAAATGACTCATCTTCTCTAAGATTGTTAAACCCATTAGAAATAATTGCAAATATCTATAGGTCAGCTTGGCAAGAATTACATAAAGGATTTTGCCTATGAAGTCCTTTCTTAGTTATGTAAAACTCCAAGGTCTACAGCCAAGTCTTCCTCTTGTTTTGTGAGAAATTTCTAGTTTGGGGAATGAAGAGAGCCAGATATGTCTGAGAATTGTTTGACCCCTTGAGTTCAAATTATATTTGCTTGAAATAGAAATTATTATTGGATAAGAGGTTTGTATGATTCCAGTGGCTGGAATATACAAACTTTGATCTAGGTCATTTCTGGCAGTTATTGAACAAAAGATTGAAATGAATAGATTGTTCATCTGTCAAAAGATGAACAGTATGACAGGGTCAAATACCAGCACAGCTATTTAATCTTACATTTGAACCTGTGGCTTGAGACAAGACTTAGGAATGATTCTTCTGTTTCAAACATGAACGAATGCAAAAGATCAAAACAGTGATTTCTTCTTTGATATGAGTTTATTTAATTTTGTTTGATGCGTGAGCTCAAAAAAGAATATTTAGGAATTGTTGTAAAGTAACAATTTTTACCTGTCGACTTCTGTGAGCTGATATGTGGACCATGGAGTTTAACATTATCATTGAATTTTGGTAATACATGATAAATACCATCCACTCTAATGCATTATACAAATGATATTTTCTAAAATGCACCAAACCTAAATGTTCATCATCCAAAGATTTTTAACTTGATAGCCCCAAAGCATAAAGACACCTATGAACCATCTCTACCAAGTAGAAGACTTTGTACAAAAAGAAAGAATCATCCAATTATAGTAGATGTGATTTATCCCACATAAATGTGAGTGAACACAGTGGTCATGTGTGGTTTTGACCTGTAGATTGGCAATTGGCACATTAAAATACAAACTATCTCATTCTTTGCCCTCATACAATAGGTTAATGTGTGTGTGTGTGTGTGTGTGTGTGTGTGTGTGTGTGTGTGTAAATTAGAGGTGAGCCTCAAGCATCATTCCTTAAGATGCCACCCACCTTGAAATTTAAGACAAGACTTCATCAATTCAGTTCAGCTGGCAAGCTGGTTGTCCAGTGAACCCCAGAGATATGCCTATCCCTGAATCTAATTCAGTTAGGCTAGCTATCCAGTGAACCCCAGAAATATTCCTGTCTCTGCCTCCATATATTGGGATTGCAGTCATGTGTCACCATGCCCAGTCTGTCTGTATATGTGGGCCCTAAACGTTGAAGTCGGGTCTTCATGCATGTATAGGAAGCACTTTACTAGCTAAGCTGTCTCCCTTCTCCCAGCCGCCCCACTTTTCACCTCCCTGGGTTCCTATGCACTTATTCGCTTCAAGAGGAGTGTATGTAGATTGTCCGTTTGGCTCTTGTGAACAGATTTCACTCTGAAAGCAAAGAAAGTCCTGATGACTGTTGTCAGACACTGAATTAGTTCAGTATTAGGCAAATTAGTTGTGAGTGTCACCTCTGCCAGGACAAATTGTCCATTCTTGTTGAGCTCCTTGACCCCACAGCAAGGGAAAGAGTGAGCCCTCAGAAGTATCTAATTAGTTTGAAATTTGCAAGGTCATTTCAAACTCTGTTCAAAGCCTCCCTTTCTTACCCCAGCTCCTTTGTGAGATGGCAAGGTTTGGCTTCCAGCTTTCTGTAGTTTTTGAAAGAATGAGCCCAAGTGTTGCAATAAGTAGGTGACATTGAAATCCGTCTCTGTATGTGTTTGTGAAGTTTCCTGTTTTCACTTCAACTTGACATTGCTTCCTTGTTACATTTGTCCTTTCTTGTTTTGCTTTTGCTTCCCAAACTCTTTTTCAGAAGTTGCTCTTGTTAATATTCCACAGATTTCTGTGCCTTTCTTGTTTGCTTTGTTCCCCCGGACTCTGCAGGGGGTGAATATGCTGCAGGTTGAATGTGTATCTGGCAGGCTAGGCCATTAGTCCTAACAGAGTTGCATGCTGCCTTCTCCCAGTAGAGCTCTGGGAAGATATTACCTCTTGAGCTTCCCTTCCCATTAGCAGCGGGATGATAGAGGACAGTAGCCAACTTGCAGCTCTTTCAAAGATGCAGGTTATAACCCTTCATTCAAGCTAATGCTTGTTGATGTTGTAACGTTTTTTTGAAGCTGACCCTTTTGACCTCCCCTCTTAAGCAGCCATGCATCATCTCCATCAGGAGAGGGTTTGCAAAATTGTGTTTTGCTCTTTGAAAAACATGGAATTGCTTGTAGATGGAAAAGAAGAAAACAGCATTTAGTCAAGGACCTAGAGACCTCTGCTGGTTAAGTGACTCGTTGAGTGTTTTTCTCTTTTTGTGTATTATCTAGAAGGTAAGATATACAGCTTAGCCTTCTCGTTACCAATTTCCCTTTGAATTAAATTATCCAGGACTTGAGGAATCATTGAATGGATTTATAGAGGTCAAGTCAGCTTAAAGACATGTTATGAATATTGAGCAATGTCTTCTGATTAATAATGGTATCAACTCTGGTTATTAAGTTAACATCAGTAGTTATTACCCTGTAGAAATGCCCTGTGAACAAGTAACTTCCTCAAATAATAGCTGTAGTTATTTTCTATAGGAGTTTTAGCAAAAGGTCTTCTATCAAAAAACATAACTGTGAAGATAAAAGC
Organism: Peromyscus attwateri; assembly: GCA_902168425.1. Taxonomy (NCBI): domain Eukaryota; kingdom Metazoa; phylum Chordata; class Mammalia; order Rodentia; family Cricetidae; genus Peromyscus; species Peromyscus attwateri. The sequence continues at coordinate 3,825 of CABHPP010147274.1, forward strand.
ATGAACTGTATGGTAGGCAAGAACTGATATTTATGAATATTTTTATGAAACATTAACCACATATCTATTGATATCATAGAAAAACAAAATATGCCTTCAACAGAAGCATGAAAAACATGGCAGAATGTGGGTGGTTGGGGTAGTATTCAGTATTATGAAATGTGAGAATTAAATTCTGCTTTGAATATCCATGTGAGATTGTGGGCAGAATTTGATTTTTTAAAAGGCTTGGTAAATCCAAGACTCACTCAAAAATGTTGGCTTTAAGGATCATACAGCTAACATTTTTCCAAAATGAGATCAACAAATAATAAATGACAATCATTAAAAAGATCAACAATATGGATCAGAAACACAGTGTTCATAAAGGGTATACATTCTCCTTAATTGTCTTCTTACCCTTATTACTTGTATGTCATGTGGAAAAGGAATTTGATTAAAAATGCATTTTAATCTTCAATTGCTTAGAATTAAAAAAAATTGACTATACAGCGAACATATGCCTTTTCTTTGTTTTTGATTTGCTATAGCTCAACCTAACTGGGTTCAAAAGATAAATGACATCCACGTGGCCATGGAAGAGAGTGTCTTCTGGGAATGTAAAGCAAATGGGAGGCCCAAGCCTACCTACAGGTGGCTAAAAAATGGTGACCCACTGTTAACACGGGTAAGTAAATTGATAGTAATTGTGGTAATTGTGTCTTAATGTAACACAATGTTTAGTGTGGCCTCGTTGCTATGGAAACAGAAAAATGTTGAGTTGTTTCCAAAATAATAAGCAACTATATTCCATTAGTAGTAGAAAAAGTGAAAGTGAATAAGTTTATAAAAATAAATCATAAATAAATTTTGTTAAACTATGTAGCACAGATTAACACTTTGGTAGTTTGTGTGACTTTGCTAAGATATATAGGAAGGGACATCCCAGCATCTACTTAAAGAGAAAGAGAATTGATATGACACAAAGATGACCATCAAAATGCAATGTGATTCTCAAAAAGAAATTGGAGGAACAATTATGTCCAATTTAATTTTCTTTATTGTGTTTTTCCTATGAAATATCAAATGTTACCAGGAATTTGGCATTTTCTTCAGTACCCACATTGAGAGCCAGGTTTCATGCTCAGATTTCTTCCCTGCATAGTATACCTAGGAAAGAAAAAGTGTCTGCCCTGGGCAACTGATAGAGAAAGGGACATGGTCACCCTCAATTCCCTGGAAGGCTCCCCTGGTTCATCATCCCCTTGGTTACAAAAGTCAAACAAATTGCTAGTGTGCAGGTTCCCAGACACTTGGCATTTCTTTTTCTTTATGAAATGTGAAGGGGCAAGGATGTCTTGATCAAAGTCTAATAAAGTATCCACTCAACTAGACAGAACTCCTTAAGAAGACAGAATTTTTTACTCTAAGGCTTTGTGTCCACTGGTGTGTGTGTGTGTGTGTGTGTGTGTGTGTGTGTGTGTGTGTGTAACATGGAGAGAGGAGATCCTTAGTGAAGTATAGATTGATGCTCAAGTTTCATGACTTCAGTTTGACACATGAGAAGGTTTTTTGTCATATATACTTACTATCTTTGCTTTCTTCATCTTGACTGCTAGCAGATCATAAGCGCAAATAATCACAATGACAGCAACCAAGCATGAGAACAATGATTTATTTTTGAGATATGTTTTCACTTTGTATCTCTGGCTAGCCTAGAGCTTACTATATAGACCATCCTATCCTTAAACTCAAGAGATCTGTCTGCCTCTGCAGCCTGGTGCTGGGATTAAAGGCATGTGCCACCACCATGCCTGGTAGAATATTGAATTATTAGCACCTACCCTACTCTCTTTTGGTCAACTCAGCAGGTACTAAAAATTATGTACGGCCACCTAAGATTATAACTTATTAGCCCTTGAAGAACAGTCTGGTGATAATTAAGAGGTCTAAATTCTAAATGATAAATTTGATTGTATTTTTTCCTGTTTCCCCAGTTAACAGCGCTCATCTTTCAACGTCAAGTTCACTTATTTACAGGGCATATTTGTCTGAATGACTTCACTATTAAATCAACACAAATGCAAGAGAATCCTACAATTTAAATTCCATTTACCAACTGATATGTTGCTAGTTCCATTTGCCATCTGACCTGGCACAGATTTATTTGACAGATAAGCAGATCATGTTAATGTAAATTGCTTATATGATGAGTATTTTCCTCCTGTTCAGCCCTCTTGACATAGCATGTAGCAAAATTGTCTTAAGCTCTCGGCTGTAGAAGGTCACTATTTTTATACTACTCTTTTCTTTCACAGGATAGAATACAAATCGAACAAGGAACACTCAACATAACAATAGTGAATCTCTCAGATGCTGGCATGTACCAGTGTGTGGCAGAGAATAAACATGGAGTTATCTTTTCCAGCGCTGAGCTTAGTGTAATAGGTGAGTCCTTATAGTGGAAAGAAAAAAAAATGAAGGGACAAAATAACTCTTTAAGTCACTAAAGTAATAAGTAACTTTGCCAGCCACAAATGTTTAGTCCTAGGAATGTATAAAGAGATCTTTAGGTCTGAAGATGTTCTAGAGACAAGTCATATAGTCTCCAAGCAATAGGAAGAGACCACTTTCTAAATGGGTCTCCTCTATGCTCACAGCAGCTAACTCAGCTCCCTTGGCATTCGTTTTTTATTCCTCTACAGACCACACTTCTTAATTGAACTAAGTTTCTGAAATACATTTACTGTGATCACTCTGATTTGGTACAACTTCAGCTTGGAGGGAGTAGAGCTGACTTGGACTGGAAAGGCTAATTTGAGCAGCCTGCAGAGTGACCATTGTTCTTCCATGTCTAACTGTCCAGACTGTGCACTAATGGTCTGCTGATGTTCTGTGCCTTCCCTTTGGAACTGACCTCTCTGATCTACATCCTATCCTCCTCAATGTTTTGCCTTTAATTATTAATTACTTAATTCACCAATCCATTTTCTGAGACAATCTCTCAACTCCTTTATTCACTTAATACCTTCATTTATTCTTATATTCATTCGATGCCTGTCAAATGCCAACTGTGTTCTTCAGTGTTGTATTTGGTGCTGGGGGTGCAGTTTTCCCACAGGCCAATGGAACACACTGCTCCTGCCTACAGAGCTTTCTGTCCCATTCTCCATACCCCAAGATGGCTTCCTCATGTAGTCACTGCAAGCCCCGTGCCTGAATCAGTCCTCCCATTACTGATTTTTGTACTGCCCTTTACCTTTACCTCCTTAATAACAGAGGCCAGGAGTATATTGTACTTTGATATGATCATCCTTTTTTTTCTCATTGCATTTTAATCTCCCCATGATGTCAAAGTTAATAATTGTATCCATGGGGCTGAATGAAATAGTTAAGTAAATGGTAGGTGTTCAATAAATACTGAATGAGTAAGGATGGTAAGTGAACGAGGGACTTAAGATACCATTTTTGGAAAACAGATTCATGTGCCAGTAAATCAATAGTTAAAGAATTGGTTAATCTAATCTATGGGTATTTTTTTTTAAGTTCAAGAAAGCATATATCCCATAGAAAGATCTTAAATTTTGCTATTACTGGTAGAAAGGTAACATAATGGCATAAAAACACCAAAGCAATTATAATTCATTTCACCAGCACCTCTTAATTGAGAGGGTCTAAACAATAGTTCTTGACTGGACCATAACATAAGGAATATGAGGCAAACAGCACAGAATGAGAGCAATTTACATACCTTGATAGCTTTTCCAGTCTCTAAGTCCTGACTCTCCCTCTGAAGGCTGTCCTCCATGACTACCATGTAGATCTTCCATCTGGAAGTATATAATCTGAAGTTGACTATCTTCCAACCTGTGCAATGAAGGAAGGAAAAAAAGTCTCCACAGCTACTCTTCTTGCTGTCTTTAGGTTAGACCAATATCGTGTCAAAGGCAAAAGTTTCTGAGAGTTCAGGGAGCCATGCAAACTATATGCAGCAGGCCTCAGAGAAGTCTGTGAATACTTCATTTTCACAGCATAGTTATATTCCCAAATCCCTACTTGTAATGCCATTATCTTGGGTGTTATGACTTCAAATCAAGATTCCTGAAAGCACAGACACGTTCAGGTCAGGGCCTAAAGAGTGAAGATGAAAACTCCTAAGAAGTTATTAGCTGTCCTAATGGCAGCTGCATTTACCATGAGGACCATAATGGAGTGTCAGTAAAGACAGAGGCCAAACTAACATTGGAAACAGGAGTATTGGTAGGGGCTGAAGGAGGAGGGTTTGGCTGATCGGTAGGACCAGACGGCTGAGCCTTGCACAAGTTGGGTTTGAAAAATACGGACAGAAGGAAGACCAAGAAGAATATGCCAGAGTAAAATGGCCTGAAATCACAAAGTACCCAAGATGATTTCTTGTGAATATAGAATCCTGAATGTCTTTCAAAAAAATTGATTCATGTGGCTAGAGCATATATAGACAGAACTTAGCCGGAGATATAAAGTTGAAATATTATTAATGAACAATTTCAGAAACTCTTAAATGACAGATTTACAAGCCCCATCCTTAAGAGCCCATTTTTCATTTCAAACCTATCAAATTATGTGTTTTGAGTTAATTTAAGGGCATTTGTGTGTTGACTGGATAGTTCCCTAAAGTCTACCTCAAGGGAGAAGACATTTGATCTTTAGAAATGCACCGTAGATTGATATTGCTTTACTGTAGCAAACTATAATAGTCTTTTGTTCCACAAGACACTTTGTTCCTCACAGAATAATAATAGTCTGACTCTTTAGACTTGCACATTCTATTTCTTGTTGCCTGTATTAGACTTGTGAGGCTAAACCGAAAAAAAAAGAGAATTGAAATTATAAAATTATATACTTCTCAATAGGGAAGAAAAAAAATCTATGCTGGCTTCAGCTATTGATACAATATTAGGATCCCTCAGTGCTTGGAGGAGATTCCCTTTAATGCTAGATAATAGCCCTAACATCATGAATAAGAGATGGCTAGGAAGTGTATACTTAATAGGCTTTTCCCATGGTCAGGTTTTATGTGTTCTGTGTGGATATTTAATGTATTTGTAACATGTCTATATTTAATGGATTGAAACTGCTAAATAATTAATGAAAATATTGGGTGCTTTGCTCACAGGGCATAGAGAGAATTTTACCTTGAGGTAGCATTATATAGAGATGTCCTGGTTTGTAACTGATCAACTATAACTTATAGTTTTAAAATTTTCTCAATGAAACTATTACCCAAATATTTTAAATTTTTAATTACTGTTTCATTTATTTCTCTTGTGGGATCATATGTGTCTCACGTTATTAGGTGTGGAGGCAAGCGTCTTCACCCCCTGAGCCATCCTACCCATCCTCCAAGTCTTTTTTACCTCTAGTATCTTAGCATCATGAGTGAGATTCCTTTGGGGGCCATAATCCCTGAGCTTCTTTGAGGTGCTGCATATAAACCCTGGGTGATAAACATAATTCCGTCCCTCTCTCTGACTCCTGCAAATATACTAGAATTGAAGTGAATACAATCCTGAAATGATTAGGAAACTTAAATGTTAAATAAATCATTTAAGAACTAATGGTAACTGGATACATTCCTAATATAATGACTTCTACTCATGTTCACAAAGTAGAAGGATCGCTCAATCAATTTCTAAAAAGTGTGATACTCTGTTATGTTTGATATAGAATGTTTATGCAATGTAGATAATTGTGATCTACAGGATATCTGAATTCTTAGAGCAGAAGCACAGATCATATAGCTATAAGCATTAAAGGAGTGTTCTTGGGGGAAATCCAGAAGATGAGTAGAATAGGCAAGCAGAAGCAGTGAGCAGAGATAAGGGCGTCACTAAGTGAACTCTAGCCCAGGTGTGATGCAGAGGAGAGATTTTTGAAACACAAATCACACTTCAGAGTTATTTTTACCTTGAGGATAGGATGCTGGTTTTATTCAAGTAAACATTTCAGTTAGCCCCTAGATTGTCCCATTGGAGGCAAAGATGAGGTCCTAGGTGGGAGATGGAGGTGCTAGGAGATAGGGTGAAGAATGAAATAGGTCTCTCAAAGTCAGTTTCCCAGAGAAGAGAATAGTTTGGAGGTGCCAGATACCCAACATTCACTGTACTGGAGGCCAGAAAACAGATAGAGAACAAGTTGCTGTGCCAACCAAGGTGCCTGGGTACTTTATCCAATTTTTCTGGTCTATAAAGGGCAGTGCAATTAATGTACTAGAGAACCTTAGCTTTGTGCAGTATATAAAGCTAGCTGTGAGAAAGTAGTCTACCCAGTAGTCTTTGAATATAACATGAATTTTCCAGGATTTAAATGAAACTGTAGCTGCCTCTGTCTGAAGAAATTCTTTTTATTTACACTGTTGCATAAATATATATACTGCGCAACCACTATTACACTAAATCTTAAGGAAATACCATTGAGGGAATTCTCCTGTCCTGCTTGGGAGAGGACATCTGACCCTAGCAGGACACTCAAGCAACATCAAGTAACTGATGGTCCAATTAAAGTGAGGTGCAGGGTTGAGCAATTATCCAGTTAATTTGGCATTTATCCAGATGATTGGCTCCCAAATTAGAAAACCATTAAGGCTAAACTAAAAGTTATTTCAGAGGGACTTTCACAAGTGCATCTCGATCTTATTTCTCAACTGCCTCATTGAACCAGATTACAAAATAATCAAATGTAGGAGTGTGAGCAGCATCCAATGAGAGGACAAATGTCTTTTTTATCCAAATGTAGCTATCTAGACAGAAACTCTGTCATCCCAGAGAGGCAGATGCTTGGATCTCAGAATCAAAGTTTATACATTTTGAAAGTTACTGAGAAGAGGATGCTGTTAACCCTTCTCTCTGTGAAGACCAGGAAATCTCTTGTAAATACCTTTTCAAATTTGAAAGGGTGTACAACAACATAAGAAGGAGTCACTCTTGTTAACTCTTTTCAAACCAAAAACTTGTACACACCCTCAGAATTAATAACATGTATCACTTTTTGTAATTATCATTTTTTTCTGCAAATTATAATAATCTAGAGGATCTTTCTGATGAAGCTGCACTGTGCTCATGCCAAGTAATTCTACTTCTGTGCCTAGAACTAGGCATTACTCCTCAAAACTGTCTGAGTGAGACTCCAATGAGGAACAAAGTTTGCAACTGATATTCTTACTGATCAGAACTAAATACCATAGGATTTTGCCTAAAGTCTTGGTTCTCAAACTTTACTGTAAACCAAAATCAACTCGATGACATTCCATCCAAAATATTGTTGCACCCTTCTCCCAGAATCTCTGGATAGTACTTCTGAGATGAGACCTGAAAATTCACATTTTTAGCAAGGAACCAGGTCATGCTGACATTTCTGGTCAACAGAACATTTGCTTTCTTTTTTTAAAAGTTAAGCATATTCTATGTGGGTAAATATCTGGTTAGGATCGTATTCTATATCAGAAGTTGCCTGTATAAGAGAAAGGCATCATAGATAGCTATCTTGGTTAGATGATCTGTGTCACCAGGACACTGGTTGAAAGTGAGTTGAGAAGCTACCATGTGAAGGATGAGCAAAGATATTACATGCTGTGGATCTCATACTTTAAAACTTAGCCAGGGGAGACATTACAGTCTCAGAGATGTGTATCATAATTCCTCACAGTCAAAGAAAAGGCATGAGTCAAAATGTGACCCAAGGTATTGAAATGTGGCTACCATATTATCTTATTAACAGAATCCCTGAATTCCCTATAAAATTGCTGTGAAAGCCTTATCTGCATTGACATCCATAATGTTTTACAAAAAGATATTTCCAACAAGTTGATCTTAAAGTGAATAACTTTTTCTTTAAAAAGGAAAAATGAAAGTCTTTTATTACATTACTGAAATCTTCACCAGCCAGTAACTCTTTTTCCTCTGTGCTCCATGTTGCCTTGTCTACTTTGGCTTCCAAAAGTCCAGGGCTAATTTAACTCTCTCATACAATACCAACGAGATTGTTTTCCTTCCTTTCTTCTGTTTGACTCCAGTAATATTTTAAAGTAGTCATTGATGTATATATTTTACTATTATCCCCCTCAAATCTCTTTGGTGGGAAAATGTAACAAAATGAGATAATTATTTTCCTCTCTACCTCCTTCTGGTAACAGGTTAATTACACTTTGGTAGCCTGGCTTAGGGTATATTAGAATTTACATTTATGAAGCTTTCCTAGTAGTGGGTAAAGGCAGCAAAATAACAGAGTAAAAGGACCCTCTGCCCTGACTGGATACATAGATTTAACAATGCAGAGAGCAATTGCCATTGTGTGATTTCTAGAAACAGTTGCTACTGAGAAAACTGGGATTTCCTTTTGTGTGTTCTTAGTCTCATTAATAAAGGAATCTCAAAATGGACACAGAAGGAAGATTGAGGACCATTTTATTGGTGTTTGAAAGATAAACCAGAATGCAAGTAAGCAGTTAATCTCTGCAGTGGAATAATCCTTCTGTACACTGTGAAGATTTGTTGCTGTGATTGGTTTAATGAAGAAGCTGATTGGTCAATAGCTGAACAGGATGAAGTTGGGCAGGAAAGCCAAATTGAGAATTCTGGGAAGGAAAGGGCAGAGTAAGAAGTGGTGATCAGCTGCAGAGGAAGCAGGAGATGAATGTGCCATGCTAATAAAGGTACCCCCACATGGCAGAGCAAAATAAGGAATATGTGTTAACTTAAAATGAAAGAGCTAGTTAGTAATTAGCCTGAGCATTTATAATTCATATTCAGCCTCTGAATCAGTTATTTGGGACCAGGAAGTTGGGATAGGAAATGTCTGTTTATGTATGGCTTTTTTTTTTTTAACGAATTACAAATGCTTAGGAATGTTGTGGAACAATTCTTTTCTACACTATGAAAATGTATTACTCTCAGTGGTTAATAAAAGGCACGCAGGCCCATAGCTGGGCAGGAAGTTAAGTGGGAAAGCCAAACTGAGAATGATGGGAAGAAGGAGGGTCAAGTTAGAAAAGATGCCAGCCGCCAAGCAAGCAGGATGTGTAGAAAGTGAGGTAACAAGCCATGAGCCATGTGGCAAAGCATAAACAGAAATATGGATTAATTTAAGTGTAAGAGTTGGCTAGTAACAAGCCTGAGCTATCGGCTAAACATTTATAATTCACATTCAGCCTCTGAGTTGATTGAGACTGGGCAGTTGGGACAGGAAACGTACATTTACATATGGTGCCCAACATGGGGCTGGCTGGACCATCTCATCTAGCCATCTTGAAATTGTCCTGAGCAATTTGTAGTCCAAAGCACATCTTTGGGTGGTGTTTGTCAGCTTAGTGGTGTTACCAACAATCCAGGTGGAATCATCATTGTAGGGTCCCATCTTCCTTTTGAAGACTTCAAAGGTCACTGTTAGGCAAGGTCATGATTCACTGCAGAAGACTTAAACATTTTAGATATTATATGCAGCAGATTTCAAAAAGATTAAAGGACCATAATTTGTTATGTACATCCATAGTACAAAAACTTAATTACTAGTTACCTGATAAAGACTCAAACCTGAAATCATGTACAGGAAGCTAGATGAAGCCTTTTTCTAGAATTAGTACTCTATATGACCATTAATATCATTATAAAATGTTTGATATATATATATATATACACATTGCTTTCATAAATTTTGCAATAATATTTATACCTTAAGAAAAGTTTTAAAGAGTCAAAATAAAACCAAAGAATTATAAGATTAGTGGCAATAGAATAGTCCCTTAATTGTGGTTATTGTTCTGTCCCATAGCAGGTGGCTTCTCTGACATGAGACAGAGCTTTTGGATGTTCCTTTTAACAAGCATACTTGGGTTAAGAGAAGGAGAGATCCATGCCCCAACTCCAAAGCCAGCTTTAATTTTTAATTGAACTGGTACTTCAAAAAGACCACTTGCATTACATGTCTGTAGAGAACAGCAGAAACAAACATTTGGGGAACTGAATGAAATTTTATCCTGTTAGAAATGTGCTATACCATTAGACCAATTTACTCTTTTTGAGGGGGACATTTTCTCTGGATGATTCATCCTTTTTCTTCAGATGTCTCATTTGTCCAGTGGTCTTCAGTTGGATGCCTTAATTCTCCTAGAAAGACAAAAGCAAAACCCTGCCTGAACCCTAACTTCAGAGAGTTTCCCTTTTGGCAAGTTATATTTAATCAAACAAAAAGCATTTATTAGTCTTACAAGTTAGTTAGATTGAATGATCACGCTGTTTGATGAACCATCACCTCTTCTAATTAAGAGGTCTCTCTTGTTTTGGTTTCTCCTGAAATTTTTGTTTTTATCTTCTAAAGCTGTTCTATCATTGGAGCAGTATGGTTTTTTTTGTTTGTTTGTTTGTTTTTTGGTTTTTGGTTTTTGGTTTTTTTTTTTTTTTTAACAATATGCATTAGGTCCTTTAATTGCTCTGGAGAGGAGTTTTCCCCACAGAGACAGGGAACAATTGAACCAAATGTGACGTGGGGGCCTGCAAGAGTCCCCCCCCCAAGGCATTTCCTGATGACAAAGGGTTACCTTTGTCTAGACCTTGTTGATCAACATTCATTGGTCCAGTGTTGGCCTTTGCTGCACTTTCTGCATACTCCAGGAGACAGGAGCCTTCTGTTTGGATTATTCCTAGTAAAAAGCATTGTTTCTAGGAATTCCCTGTCTACAATCCTTTTTTAGGTGACCTTGTTTGCCACAATTAAAACATATGACATTTAGATTTTTCTTCAAGCCTTTGGAAATCAACTCTCTTATCTAATTATCATCATGTTTATGAGATTCAATATTGACTGTATCTTGGATCCATTCCTCTATGGGTGTTGATCTTGTCTTTAAAGGCCTATTTACCATTTTGCATTGTGAGTCAGCATTTTCAAAAACTAAAGATTCAATTATTATTTGTCTAGCTTCTAGATTTGGTATCATTCTATTTACAGCTGAAGTCAATCTTTGTGAAAAAAAATCAATGAAGGTTTCTTTTGGGCCCTGTATAAATTTAGTAAATGATTCAGTTCTCTTTCCAACTTCTTCAACTCAGTCCCAAGCATTCAAAGCTGCTGCACAACATAGAGCCAAGGCAGGTTCATCATATATAGACTGTCTTTGTCCATCAGCAGAATTGCCCTCTCCAAAAAACTGATCTTGGGAAATTCCCATACCTCTAGCCCTATTTCATTGTTCAATGGTCTTAACCTCATCTTCTACCAGGTCTTCCACTGTAACTGAGGATCAGGTTCCAATACTGCTGTAACCAAGTCTTTCCAGTCTTGAGGGACAATTCTGTTACTAGTTGACCATGAATTTAACATCTACCTCACAAAGGGGGAATGAACACCATATGAGACCATCACTTCCTTAAATCTCCTCAAATCTAACATCGCCACGGGAATCCAGTCAGCTCTTACATATCCTTGGGGATATCTGTCATTTGGCAGTTGTTCCTATAGGGTGGCTGGATAAATTAAGGTTAGTTTTTTGTTTTTTGTTTTTTTTTAATAATCTTGAACTGTTCCTTTCTAATTTTATAATGTAATGGTGAGGTTGGTTCTACTTTGTCTTTATCTGAATATCTCTATTATCTATTTAAGTAAGTTTTTCTAAGGCTTGTAACTTATCAGTAAAAATTGCATTATTTTCTTTAGTAATATTTTCTAAGGCCTGTATCTTGGAACTCGTATCAACCAATATTTTTAGGGATAAAACAAAGAATTACCAAACTTATAATGTTTATAATTGACATTACATAAATCCCAGCTAAGTTAATTGTCCCCTCATTTAATTGTTCCATTTTTAAACCATCTATTGTAGAATTATTCAGAGACCTAACTCCCTCCATCATAATAGTGTTTCCCATTTTTTAATGTGGGGAGAAAAAAAACTTTTTTTAACTAATTCACCTTTTAAGAATTCCAAATTGTCTCACCCAATCTGCTGATGATGACAGTGAAGTGTGAGGCAGGCTGTCATTGCTTAGCACTCTGGGCAGAGAACACAGGTGGTGCACAGTTTGAGGATAGTTGCTGCTGATCATGTGTCAGCAGTCTGAGAAAGGTGTCCATGGAAAGCCCACAACCCATGGGCCATGGGGGAAAGGAGACAAAGAGCCAGTCATCTGAAAGGTGGACATGGGGGAACATGCAAAAGCAGCATGTATGACCAGCAGGAAGTGAAAGCACAGAGCTGCCTAAAAGCAGAGCTAGCCAGTGGTGAGGGGCTAACTCTGGCAGCATTTGGAGCCCAGGCAGTTGTGGAATTTGGGGCTTGTATGTAAACGGATGTTTTCTGTTCTGACTGCCCAGTTCTAAATAACCAATTCAGAGGCTGAATATGAATTATAAATGCTCAGCTGAAAGCTCAGGCTTCTTACTAGCTAACTCTTTCACTTAAATTAACCCATATTTCTATATATGATTTGCCAAGAGGTTCATGGCTTGTTATCTCATTTTTCACACATCCTGCTTGCTCAATGGCTAGCTGACATCTTTCCCTACTCTACCCTCCTTCTTCCCATAACTCTCAGTTTGGCTTTCCTGCCTAAATTCCTGCCCAGCTACCAGCCTGTCAGCTTTTTATTAACCAATGAGAGTAATACATATTCATAGTGTAGAAAAGGATTGTTCCACAGCATTTCCCCCTTTCTGTATAATTAAAAAGGAAGATTTTAACCTTAAAATAGTAAAACTATTTACTACAAAAACAGTTATTAAGTAAGAATTACAGTAATATTATCCAATCCATTTGCATTTGAAAAAATTAGAGAAAATACTTAATTATCTATCTTATCTTGGTGAGTCTAAAGATTTGTATCTTGTTTACTTTCTGTTATAACTAAGGAAAACTATAATTGTAACTATTTAGTCTTCAACAACATCAAATACCCTAGGAAGATAAAATGTTACCTAATAACAGGGGCATCAGGCTGCCTGGACAGTCAGCCAAAGTTTCTCTGTAACATTGGGGCATCCAACTCTGGCCTAAGGCCTAGCATATCTGACAGACTTTCCTGTGAAGCAAGGAATTTTGAAGGACTTTCTACCTTGTCTTGGCAAAAGTTAGCAGTCACCCTTCTTGAGTTCTCCTGGTCCAGTTTGGACAGTAACTGTCACCAATTGAGGCAAGAGCAGTCTTTTTCTGCCAACATGGCTAGCTTTTGATGTAAAAAAAACAAATGCCATATGGAATTTCTTCAATGTTCATCATCCTCTTTGAAGTAATTGGTGCTGCCAGGAGCAGACATGTCTCACTGCTGAGAAAAGTCTAAGTTATTAAAACATTTTAAATGCCATGTTCTGTAGGTCTTTGAAGCGTTTGAAGTGTTTGAAAGCATACCTAACATGACTATAAGTTGCTATTATACATTACTATTAATCTGTATTTCTTAATTATATATTATGTTTTTAAATGAGCTGCATAAACATAATACCCTAAACAAGGGTAGAAATATATATATATGTATATATATATATATATATATATATATAGTAACAAAATTAACTTTAAATTTGTATTAATAAACCAAAATCCATACCAATGTAAAATATATAAGATTAATAGTTGTGTTTTGGATTAGATTCAATAATCTACCCTTTCATCCTATCATTTCTATATTCCCCTTTATATTTTCAGAATAAGATCCCTGAATCTAGTCTCCTTTGCTTAGCTTTTTTCCTGACCATTATCCATAACAACCTGTAATCAAATCCCCTAAACAATGGCAGGCACTCATAATTTAGTTTTGGAAATGTGGGCATAGTTCTCTAGGCTACTTCCTATTGATTGGGGGCACTGATAATCTTTGGAGGACCCTGAGAAAATTTAAGATTATGATCAAGTCCTGGCTGGAATGTTCCAGCAATCATCTCAACCAGCAGACTTGAAGCTGTTCTGGATGCAGAACTCAGAGGAAACTGCAGCAGAGGTGCTCTGAAACAGTGGCTCATCTGGGCCATCTTCCCAGTGGAGATTTTTCAGAAGGTCTTCCTTGATCAAATCTGACTTTTCTTAACATGGAATGAATCCCCCACCTCTCATTTCTTGTAGAATTAAAAGCAGAACCTCTTCCCCAAAGTAACATATCTTTTGGCTTAAATTTTGAAGTCAAGATAATTTTAAAATGTATAGGTTGGTTTAATCTAGCAGCTTTCATAATCAAATGTCTCTCAGTAGTTATCATTTTGTCCCTAGCCATTAAAATTTAAAGACAACACAATAGCATACAGTATCTAGACTCTCTGTGTATTTTCCATCTTTACATGGCTTATAATATTTTTATTACTCTATTCCTTTTTAAAGACTTTATTTTAAAATAATATTTTTTAATCTAAAACGGTATATATTTTTTTCTCTCTCTCAAGCCTATGCATATTTTTTAAAAACACTGTGACCTATTTAGAGGCTCTTTTTGTCTGAATCTGTCCTTATTGTGCATTTGTAACCTTTCCTGTTGGCATGAGCAAAAATCTGTTGTGAAACTTAGATCATGGCATGCTGGTGCTGGCTCCTTCTTCTCATTTCCTTGAGAGTCTAGTCCCATGGTGGTGGAGATACATTTACCACCAGCTCTGAGAGCCATGTTTATAGCTCAAACTCTGGGAAAAAGTTTCTAGGTCCATGCTGCCACTCAGTAGCATGCTACCAGCTGTTCATAGATACCATCTAAGTGTTTGGTATTAGGACCCCTTGAAAGAGCCGCTCGTTTTTTGCTGCTAGCACCAAGTCAGAAGGCCATCTCTTAAAGGAACCATGCCACTGCTCACCGCCAGCAAACATAGCACACCGGAGAAAATGTAGCTACCAAGAGCTTGACTCCATTCTTGTGTGTCTATAATCCTTTTTTTAAGCTTTATCAGGTTTTATGTAGAAATATCAGTCACACATTGGAATGCTTGTGAGAAGAGAGAAACGGATAAAGGGATGAGAAATGATAGCCATTCCTTTTGAGTTAGGATCCAACAAAGCAGATAGGTTCAACCTTGGTGGTCAGTAAGCTTTGGGACAATATCTCAAAAAGAGATAATAAAAAAAAACAAGAAACAAGGAGAAGTTATGCTTTTTGTGTTAGTTAGAACTCAGAAGAGTGAGCAGGTTTGGCAGTAAAGATCTGTGAGCAACTACATTGGAAGAAGAGCTAGGCATATACCTAAATGATCTCATTTAGGGGATAATTATTCCTCCCATCTCCTTAGTATGTCTGAAGGTGAATCAGTCTTCTAAGGCAGTCTCCTGGCCAAATAATTGACAGCTGTACTAACTCTTAAGTGAAGACACAGTAGTATGTAAATTTCTAATTTGATGGGTAGATCTGACTGTTTTGTCTCTACCCAGGGCCTAAGATAGAACCCAGACTCCATTCCTTTGACCATAAGAAAGTACTTTTGCTTTAACAGGCCTCAACAAAGCCCTGATATTTTCACCTTTTCCAGTAGCATCTTAAGTCACAGGAGGAGCAATTATGAACCTTCCCTTGCCATGACCAGGGAAACACGGGGTGGGGCCCAAATCTGACAATGAGAGTAGGGTGCATTCTCATGGCCTCTAAGGTTGCTAATATCTATCTAGCTACCTAACACAATGAAGACATTTCTGCATTCTGGTCATTGGTGAAACCAGCCATGTTAAATCATAGTAGAAAAATTCACAGTACTCACTCACTAGGAGTCAGCTCTTCTCTGCCCATCCCACCATCATTACATGAAGTCATCAAGAAAGTAATCCCAACTTCTGACATTTCCCTGGAGACAGTGGGGGAAGGAGTGGAAGTCACAATCAATATAGTGAGTATGCCTTGCATGAACGGGGAGTGACTGTCCAAAGAAATGATGTGTAATAGGGGTAAGGTCCACTGAAAACAAAAACCCCATCTCCTTGGCCTGGTCTGACATCAGAGTCAGCTGCACAGTGCACACTAGGGACGATCTACCAGCACAGCTAGCTGGCTGACAGCTTGGAAAAAAGACAAAGCCATTCTGAGACACCAGGGGGAGGTACTGAGCAGGAACTGCAAAACTTTGTAGGGAATTACATAAATGTGTAGCTAGAGTTTTCCTGCCTGGCCCACAGTCAGGACAAATCTCTCTCACCCACCAGTCCCACAGCTGCTCAGACCCAACTGAGTAAACACACAGAGACTTACATTACTTATAAACTGTATGGCCGCAGCAGGCTTCTTGTTATCTAGTTCTTATAGCTTAAATTAATCCATATCTATTAGTCTATAAGTTGCCATGTGGCTCATGGCTTACCAGTACCTTACATCTCGCTTTCCATAGTTTTCTCTCTGACTCAGCCTTCCACTTCCCAGAATTCTCTTCTCTGCTTGTCCCACCTATACTTCCTGCCTGGCTACTGGCCAATCAGCATTTTATTTATACAGAGCGATATTCACAGCAAACATGGTCTATTTAAAGGAACAGCTTAAAAATCTAGAGGTTTATCAGTTACCATAAAAAAATTCAATTTAAGCATAATTTCTATTCTTAATGATTTTTAAAGCAGCAAAATTAAATTAACAAAGAGAAGCATGGGAGAAAAATAGAGTATCATGGACATAGAAGATGAAGAAAAGGAATAAATTCTGGGGGTAAAGAAAGACTGCAGCAACTGAGTTGAAAAATCCCAGGGCCAACTTAGCCAAGAAGAAGGAACAATCTAATTCAAAGACAGAACATTGGAAATAATAGAAGCAAGGAGCAAAACACACAGGAAAGTGAAAAAGCTTAAGGAATTTATGTGACAGAGTCCAACAGAACTATGTACATATTCTGAAATTCAGAAAATGAAAATAAAGCATTAAATAACATGTTTGATTAAGTGATGGTTGAAATCTGTCTGGGAGAAGGAATGGACATAGAGATTCAAAAAGTTCAAAGAATCCCTCCTACAGTGACTCCAAATACATATACACTTACACACATGATAATCAAACTGTCCAAAGCCAGGAATGAAAAAATAATGTTCATACAGCAAGAAAAAAGAATGCCATAGCTCATGTATGAGAGGGATTCTGTAAGATCGTTAGCAGACTTCTCAGCATGAATTTTGCAGTCCAGTAGAATAGAATAATCTAATGAAAATGCTGGAAAAAATATTTTCAACTAAAAATATCATATCTAAAAACACTTTATGTTAAAAATTAAGGATAAATAAAGACATTCCCAGGTCAGCAAAATCCAATGTTCATCATCAGGAGACTGCCCTGCAATAAATCCTGAAAGAACTCATCTGGATTACACTGAAAGGATGAAAAAATCTGAAAATTCTAATCAAACTCCTATGTAGAGATACATACAAATATGAACGTAGTATTTTAATGCTATGACATAGGTGCAAAGGCAGTTTTAAGTCTGATATATATAAAAAAAAGTGTAAAATGTAACTATAAATCTGTATTTTTAGTATATATTCTTAAAAATAATTTGTTCCTTCTGCAACAAAAGTAAGAGTGGTAGAATATATAGGAACAAAACTTTTATTTGGGACCGAACTTAAGTTGTAAGTCTGAAATAAATGACTCTGATTTTAAGATATGCTGTATAATTACAATGGTAAGCACAAATATGTGTGTGTGTCATATTCATGCATTTGGAATATACACAGGGAAATGAGCAAAAAATGAAAACATGCTATTAAACAATCAAAGAAACACAGAATAATACGTAAGGAAAGGAGGGGCACAAAAGATAAAAGACATACACAAAACATAAAAATGGTCATTCTAATTCTTTCCCTATCAGCAATTCCCTATTAATAATTGTCTTTAAAAAAAGACAGACTGGTTGAGTGGATTTAAAAATATCCAAACTATAGGCTATCTTTAAGAAATTTTATATAGTAGCTGGAGAGGTGACTTAGTGATTAAGAACACTGTTGCTCTTGCAGAGAGGACCCCAGTTCAATTCCCAATACCCACATGATGGTTCACAACCATCTATAACTCCAGTTCTAAGTGATCTGATGCCCTCTTCTGACCTCCAAGGGCACTAAGGGTATACATATGGCACACATACATACATGTAGACAAAATATCCCTACATAAAATAAAATGAATATTTTTTTTTTAAAAAAAAGTATATCAGACAAGACAGACTGTATGGCAAAAAAAAAAAAAAAAACTGTCACAGAAGACAATATTGCATCATGGTTAAAGGATCAGTTCACAACTGTAGAATGATGTGTGTGTGTGTGTGTGTGTGTGTGTGTGTGTGTGTGTATGTGTGTGTGTGTGTGTGTGTGTTTAAGCATTAGCACTCCACAATATATATAGAAAAGTCAGAAGACATGAAGGAAGAAATGATTATAGAATACTTTGATATCCCACTCCAAGTTTTGGAAAGAAGTAGAAAAAGATCAGCAAGGGAAGAGGAAGCCTGAACAAAGTTGACCAGTTGGACATAACTGACACCAGCAGATCAACTGTGCACAGCATTCTTCACAAACGTAACTGGGAAATTCCATAACATAATCCAGACGTAAACACATCTCAACAGGCATAAGAAGGCTAGATCCACACAAAGCATCATCTTGGACCACACTGGGATGAAAATGGAACTTAATAGTTGAGGGGAAACAGGAAAATCTGCAAATATGTGAAAATTGAATGGCTGATTCTTATAACATTGGTGTGTAGAAAGAAATAAAAGGGAACTTGGAATATGTCTGGAGAGAAGTGAAAATATATTGACATATGCATGCAGCACACGTTGTAGTAAGAGGTGAGTTGATAGTAATAAATAATTTGGAAAGAAGTTACCTAATTAGCAACAGCCTGTGTTTACAAATGAGAAATTAGAAAAGAAACTAAACAAAACAGCAACCACAACAAAATAGTAGTCACAAAGGAAATAATAACTATTAATCACAAACACAGAAATAAAGAATAGGAAAGAAGTCAGTAAAATAAAGAGTTCACTCATTAGAAAGATCAAGAAAAATGGCAAATCTTCATCTAGACTAAGAAAAACACTCAAATTAAAAAAAAAGATTGCAAATTATAGCACAGATATTTTTTAAGTTTAATGCCTGAGAAGAAGCAGATGAATTACCACATACAACCTGCCCAGCTGAGTTATGAAGAAGTAGGAATCTCCAGAGCTTATAAATAGTAAGCAAGTGAAAGTCATAGTTACAGCCTCCCAAGAAAGAATGACCCAGGACTAGATGCCTCCATGGAGAATTCTACCGAGCATTTAAAGAGGAATTAACGCCAGTTCTGCTCAAACCTTCCACGGAATTTCAGAAGAAGAAACACAACCAGCCTCATTCTTTGAGCTTGACACTTGCCTGATACCATGAGAAGCAGGTCTTCAAACCATGCATCCCCATGATACGTTGTAATACAAAAAAATTCCACCACATAATACTAGCCAGCCAAATTTATCAGCATGAAGGATTATCTGCCAGAGGAGCAGAATTTATACCTGAAACTCAAAGAGGAATCACGGTGTGAATATCTGCCTGTGTCCTATGCCCCATGGCAAGATTGAAGGAAAGTGCCAAATATCACATGAGTCAATCAAGAAAAGCAGTTGACAAAATTCAACACCATTTTATGATTTTAAAAAAGAATACTCTGCAATAAGGCTAAGAGAAAATTGTCTCTGTGTAATAGAAACTGCATACAAAGCATCCTGCCAACATCACACTTATTGTTGGAAGATTGAAGACCTCCTCTGATCCAGAGCAAGGAAAGGATGCCCACCCTCACCATTATTGTTTAGTATAGTACCGGAAGTCCTAGGCAGAGCAATCAGATAAGAAAAAGCAGTAAAGGCCTTTAACTTGTAATAGGAAGAAACTAAAATCTTTGTTTGAAGATGACATGATCTTGCATAGAGGAAACTCAGAACCAGCTACAAAAGCGGAAGAGCTCTATTGAAACTAATAAATCATTTCAGGAAAGCTGCAGGCTGCAAAATCAAGACATACAAAGAACTCAGTGACAGTGCTGTATGCCAACAGAGAGAAATCTAAAGAGGAAATCAAGAAGTCCTATCTATGATAGCATCAAAGAGAAATAAATTTAGGAGTAATCAAGGGGGGAGAGGGGCAAAAACTTGTTCACTAGAAACTACATAATATTGTTGAAAGAACTGAAGAAAATACAGGCAGAAAGATATCCCCGATTTGTATTGGAAGACTCTACACTTTTCCAAAATCTGTCAACAACTTCAATAAAGTCAAATGAATGAAAATCTCAGTGGAAAGTATTTTGTTAAAGAACACAAATAATTCTATAAGATCTCAAGGGGACCCATAAATAGCTAACAGTATGTTAGAAAAGAACAACATTGCAAGCTTCATGATTACTAATTGCAGGGCATGACATGTCCATACAGTGTGCTCCTGCACATGAGTTCATAGATCAGTATGAGAGAGGGGATAGCCTATAAAACAAACCATGGAATTCATGACCAAATAAGTTTCGGCTGTGGTGCCAAAATACAACATAACAGACTGGCACACACACACACACACACACACACACACACACACACACACACAAAGTCCTTTTAACTAATGGGACCTAGAAAGATGGCCCAGTAGGTAGAGTCACTTGTGCACAGTCCTGACACCCTGAGTTTGATTCCAAGGATTTCACAAGGTAACAAGAGGGAATTATTTCCTGAAAGTTGTCCTCTGACCTCTGACCTCCAACTGCATGCTGTGGCATGTGAGTGCCTGCACACACACACATACACACACACACACACACACACACACACACACACACACACGCATGCATGCACACACAATTTATTATGGTATTGTAGGAACTGGATACAATGTTTTATTAATATTGGATCTTAATAAAACACCTCTGCCTTAATAATAAAAATACATTAAACAGAAACTATCCATGTAAGAAAACCAGTGAGAAGGCCACATGTGGAATGAAGATATTTGCATATCTTTAGTAAGGGATCACTGCCTAGGGAGTACAAACACCCTCTGCAACTTAATAACAAAAGCAAACCAATTAAAAATAGACAGAGGGGACTGGAGAGGTGGCTCAGCTGTTAAGGGTTAGGCTCATAACTAAAAAAAAAAAAAGAAAAAGAAAAAAATAGACTAAGGTCTTGAATAGACATACTTGTAAGCAAAAGACACAGTTCATGAAGAAATACAAATCAGAAGCACAATGAGATCTTGTCTCATACCCTATAGGAGAACACACATCACTAAACAGAGTGGGAGGGGTAAAGAATGAGAAAAAATAGCTGCTGAAAGGGGACAGTGGAACTCTTGAAATTTGCCAAACCAGAATAGGGGATTCAATAAATTGTAACCTATGCACTGTTGGTGGGAGTGAAAAGGTTACAGCTGCTATAGAAAATAGTAGAGTATCTCATCTAAAAGTTACACGTTACCATAAGACCCAGCAAGCCTCCCTCCTGGAATATATCCAAAATAATAAAAACAGCATCCCAAACAAGTATTTGTACATCATGATCACTGCACCATTATTCATACTAGCCAGAAAATGGAAACAATCTAATTGTTCATGAATGGACACATAGTAAAATACAGCACACATAAAATGGAATATTACTTAGTCTTAAAGAAAAGAAAATACTGATGTGCACTCCAACATGGATGAACCATGAGGACACATGAAGTGAAATAAGACCATTACATGAAGGAAATGATGTTGATTCCAGGTACATGACACCCAGACAAGTCAAGTGTATACTAACAGAAAGCAGCAGTATAAATGGAGGGGAAGAGGGGAACGTAAAAAGTCATTATGGGTGGGTAAATTTTCAGTTTTGCAAAATGAAAAAGTACTAAGATCCACTGAATAGTATCACATAGAGTTAACACTAATGTACACAGAAAATAGCTAAGATGGTAAATTTCATGTGGCATGCTTCTTACCACTGTAAAAAAAATGAAGATTTAGCAATACATGTTAATGTTTATTGCATGTATGAATTTCTTTGAGATGTTAAATTCAAAGTCTGATTCCAGGTCTGAGAGAAAGCCTGGAACTATGTGTCTTTACTAACTGCTGGTGCTAATTCTGTTCCAGGGAGTACATGTTCAGGGGCAAAATTTTCTGTAAAATTTCCAGGTCCCACTCATGGTGGGTGTGGTTGTTTGAATATAATTGGCCCCCATAATCACGTAGGGAATAGCACTATTAGGAAGTATGGCTTTGTTGGAGTGGGTGTGGCCTTGTTGGAGAAAATGTGTCACTGTGGGGGCAGGCTTTGAGGTTTCCTGTGCTCAGAATACCACCTAGCTTCCTGTTGCCCACAAGCCAAGATGTAGCCAGCACTTGCTCTGCCGGCATACTCCCCACCATGATAATGGACTGAACCTCTGAAGCATTAAGGGAGCCACCCCAATTCAACGTTTTCCTTATAAGAGTTGCTGCCATGGTCATGGTGTCTCTTCATAGCAATAGAAACCTTAACTAAGACAGTGGGTGTGTTCAAAAGGGTATGACTTTAAGAAGCCCCACTCACATGATAAATGCTTAGTTAACTGAGATGTCAGTAATGCTGAATCTTGAGTCTAGATCCCTTTAATCCTCAGTTTAAGCCATCACAGCATGTAGCTTTCTCCTTCATAAAATCAGGAGAAGCAGGACAAGGCTAGTCACTTGGTATAGCCACCCATGTTCAATTAATTTGTCTTCCCGGTTTCATTATCCATGAGCACAACATAAACCAAGACTTGATAACAAAAGAAAGAAAGAAAGAAACTGTCCTAGAGGGAAAATATTTTACCAGGCTTACAGTATTTGTTACAAGACCACAGCCAGTGTTATTTTTCTACCCCAAGAAAACTGTGGCTCATATAGGTTCCTACAGCAATTGATTTGTCTTTTGAGTAAGGCATGTGGCTCTTAATAAAGTCTTTTAAGTGTGAGTGGAACTAAACATGTCCAAGGGCAAACTATGCACTGGATGCCTACACAACTGTTTCTGATGCATTGAAGGAGCAAGATAACCAGGAATCTACCTCTGCTGTGTGCTACCCACAGCTCTTCTACATTATAGTATGTTCCCACAAAATCCCTTAAAACCACTGTGATACCTTGATTCGTGAAGTCTAGAAAACACATTTGTTGACTAAAGTGAACCCACCGAGTGAACAGGGAAAGTATTCATATTCTTGCCTTTTCAACACTGTATCCACTTACCTAGAAAATAAACAAACAAACAAAATCCATGCTACAGCAGCAGAGTATGGCCTGGATGCCACAAGCTGAAAGCCCCAGAGTTCATGTACCCTGTAACCTGTTGCCATCCCCTAAGTATGTGCTTTGGGGTAAGTGAACAAAACCATTGGGGTGCTAGTTCTGGTTCATACTGGCAAGAGCCGATCCTGCAAAGCTCTTCTCAATTCTGCCTTTAGTGATTTCATGCTGCAATTGGCAAAGATGGAATATTTACATCACAGAAATTGGCAGGTGCCACGACCAAGTTTCTTGATATATTGTTTTGTTGAGTAAGATGCTGAGCATATCCTATGTTTAGGTGATTTATGAATATAAATATCCCAGATGATCATTGTTAGCTGATTCTTTTATTATATGCTATATATGCTTCCTTATATGTTCAAGTGTCCTATGCCCAGGCTTGGAATTTAAAGAAGCAATTTATAACCATAGTATCAGGGAAGAAAGGGGTATAGAACCTAGGCAAAGCATCATGAGGAAGAAATGATGTGAATTGCTGAATTCTCTCCTACAAAATGCATCAATACAACATATACAGGCTAAGTATCTACTTCACATGAAGTTCTTGGTCACAGGGCTTTACAGATACACAAAACATACTGTTCCCCTAAAGGAAGTACTGGGGGCTAAGGATACATCTCAGTTCATAGAGCACTTCCCTAGTATGCATGAAGCCATGGAATCCAATCCCCAGTACCACATAAAGCGGGTATGTTCATAGCCACCTAAAACCTCAGCACCAGGGAGATAAAGGCAGGGGGATTCGAATTTCAAGGTCGTCCTTAACTTCATAGTGAGTTTAGGGACAGCTTATATTACCTTAGGCCCTATCTTAAAACAAACAAACAATTAATAATCTAATGGGAGCTAAGAGCAAGAACTATCTTTTATTAAACACTGGAGTTTTATAATTCGTTCTGTCACACTTGAGGGTCTCTCTTCTATTCTTTAAGCAAACATTTCTGTCACAAAATAAAGTTACTTATAATGATTATGTAGGACATTGTAGCAGTGAATATTTATTGCTATGAGTTTATATAAGAGTTAAAGACATATTGCTAAGTACAATGAAAGAGCATTTAGACAGATACAAGAAGGTCAATGAAATTACACAGTTTTAAAAATGCATAATGTCTTTTTGTCTTTATGTAGATGGTCAAAGGAGGTTAACAAGAGGCCAGTGGTTTAAATCCTACTAAAGCATTACAGAAGAATGATTTAAAGTACTGTGCTAATGAATGTATGAGCAAAAATGTTCTAAAATGAAGTTAAAGTGTTTTCCTTGGAATAAGAAAGAGTTTCTTTCTATATTTATATAATTAATCTTTGGATCTTCAAACCTTTCATAAAAAGGAAAAAGGCTACGT
Source organism: Peromyscus attwateri (assembly GCA_902168425.1). Classification (NCBI taxonomy): domain Eukaryota; kingdom Metazoa; phylum Chordata; class Mammalia; order Rodentia; family Cricetidae; genus Peromyscus; species Peromyscus attwateri. Next base: position 28,399 of record CABHPP010147274.1, read on the forward strand.
GTGATTCGACTTGTTGGCAGAGAAATTGTTGAGAGATCTTGAAATGGTGTCTTTGCACAAAAGCTATTTGGCAGTCACCATAAACCCTGAAATGCCTACATTAAAGTGGCATTTCATATCCACACTAGGGTTTACCACTCAGCAAGCTGTTGGGACACTCACTTCGATGTCTCACAGAGCTTCATCTCAGTGGAAGAAAGTAAAGATAAACCAGAAGGTTGGCTACTGTGAACTTCTTTCCATGTATGAAATAGGCTCATCATGGGAAAACCACACAAAGAAATTGGTGGTTCCCAGGGATTAAGAAAGGTGTAGTCAAAAGAGCAGAGTAGAACTGCTGAGGAAGAAGATGGTCTTTGCAGCCTTTTCTTTATCTTGACCTCAGCACTGTCTATGTAAATCTACATAAGTGACTGACATAGAGCTGATGGCCAGCTTCCTTATTCTGCTATCTGCTGTACTTGCCTAGCACACAATCATTGAAGAAACATAGTGAAGGTCACACTGGACATCTCTATCTTGTTCTTGCAACTCTCCGTGAATCTGTAATTGCTTTTAAATAAAGTGAAGCTTTTTTTGTAGGTTTTAAACAAAGATGTATCTCTCTGATTGGAAGAAAGTTTCTCGCATAAGACCCCCCTGATGCCTGTGGTGTAGAAGTTATTACTGTATTCAGAAATTGTAGTAGGGATAGGGTGTATAAGCGTCTTACTCTGGAACAAATACTGTGCTAAGTCCTGCCTTAGGTTCTTGTTATTTCTGCTGTAAAATGTACTGACACAAGCAATTTAGGGGAAAGGATTTGTTCTCATTGTTGCAGGTAAATGTCTGTCACTGAAGTGAAGTCACTGTGGCAGGAGTTTGAGAAAGCTGGCCACATTGCATCTAAAGTCAAGAGTCAGAGAGTAACAAATGAACACATGCATGCTGGTACTCAGCTCACTTTCTGCAGTTTATACAGCCTTGCCTGGGGAACGGTCCCACCCACAATTAAGACTGGTCTTCCTATATCAGCTAAATATTCAGAGTAATCCCCTTACAGGCATACCCAGAGGTCCATATCCCAAGTGATTCTAAATTTTGTCAAGGTGACAATTAAACAATACTAGTGCTTTTTGTACAAGATGTGTATTTTTTTTTCTTAGTCTACCAAATAACATTGAGACTGTAAATATGTTTTTCTGCTTTATAACACCTCACCCACAGGATCATGAGTTTTTAGGGTCTTAGGAAACAAAGTCATGAGTGAATCAGATCAAAGGAAAACAGGATGTACATATTAGAGACTTTGGAAATGATGCATCATGCTGAGGAGGAAAGAAGAAAATCATTGCTTTCATGGAGAGTTGCATTAAGTATCTCTGAGTATATCTTCCTAACCAGGGAGGCCAGATTTTAAACCCAGAAAGAAACACTCAGACTCCCACCCCATGCCTTAGCCAGCAAGCCAGGAAAAGCTTGAGGTTTGTGATCTGATAACACCATTAACTCCTCAATTAAAAAAGAAATTGGAATTAATGTGTTCACTCTGGGTATTTTTATAGGACGGTGAGCTAATAGTTAAAAATAATAGGTAAAGGTTAAAATAATATGAAATCCTAAACTTCCAAAAGCACTAGCCTTAATAGTCTCTACTGGCAATGTTCCCAGTGATGCTTTTGCAGGCCAGCTGTGACAGAACAGGCTTGCAGAATCATCCTTTCCTCTTCGGTAATGCAGTAAAACATTGTACTCGTGGATTTCCCAAATGGTATTGCCACTGCCTATCCAGTTAAGGGATTATCATTTGATTATCGCTCTTGACAAGTGACACTAACTCAGACACAGAGAGAACTTCTGTTTTCAAGGGTTCTAGTGGCCACTTTAGATACCCTTGATATGTGACCAAGAGTCATTTAATTAATTAAATATAAATAGTTGTAAATTGCATAGATGAATTCCCACAGCTTTTCATAGATAATGTAAGTTTACTGTAATGCAGATCATTGGTAAGTATTAAAAGTTGCACCTCCCACGTGGAAGAGGTCTGCTGCATGATGCATCATAGCACTGAGGGATTGCTGCCACCTAGTAGCTCACATGAGAAATACTGGTCTCCAGGTCTACTGGCTTCAGCAAATGAATGCCCGCAAGAATCCAGCAGCTGCTCCAGAATTGTGGGGGTAATTTGACTGTTGGTTTTGTCATTCCAGAGCTTTTGGCGACCACTGAAATTTTACTTCCCTAGGCAGGGTTTAAGTATGAACAAAGATTGTGTTTTAATGCTGCCCTCCTGTGGCCCCTACCAATATCATCTTGTAGATGAAATTCTAAACAGTAATAGTAAATGAGAAACACAGAGCCAAATACAGAGTTAAAGCCTAAGAGATCACAGCAAGAGCCACGACTCCCTTTAGCTTACCACTCACTGCCATGGCTTTCCCTGAGAGAGAGAGACCTTCTTCCTGTGTGACTGTCTTTTTAATTGTCTTTCTGTTCTGCCTTCTCATTGGCTCTAAACCCAACCACATGACTTCCTCATCACTGCCTGTCTATACAGACCTCCAGGTCTCTATGGTTGGTACTGGGATTAAAGGTTCGGGTCGCTTGGCTGTGTCCTTGACCACACAGAGATTCTACCTGCCATGTGCTCAGATTAAGGGCGTGTGCCACCACCGCCAGACTTCTGCTAAATGGCTTTCTTTTAGCTCTGATCCCCAGGCAACTTTATTTATTAACATACAAATAAAATCACATTTCAGCACAAATAAAATATCACCATATCATCTCGTAGAACCACCTTCTCTGGGAGTGCCAAATGGAGCAGAAGGACCCATTGCCTTTTCTTCCAAGCCTGTACTAGGCCAATATTTGGGTGAATCAGAGTAAATATAGGTTATCATTAGGAAAAACCCTCCATAAGCTAAACTGCATCTCAAGTGCACATGGTGGCCACCAAATAGTAGAATGTTAAGAAACCTATCGGGTATTCAAAATGGGATAGAGCTCTGATAGTTATGCCCTAGAAATCTCTAGAGCTTATGGTGACAACTGATACATTTGCAGGGCTAGATAACACCAGAAGCAAATGGAATAAACAACAGGAAAATATTTGATGTATAATTTCATTTTTATGAGTGAAAGATGTTCAAGTCAGTCTTATCTCTAAGCTATCCAAAAAGGTAATATGTCCGTAACTGAAATATTACGAATGCCTCTTAAACTAGGCATATTTTCTGTTTTCTGTGTGTCTGATACCATGCAATTTCAAATTCTGTAAAAGCGATATATAGTTTTTTGACAAATACACCCATGTGTGGTGCACAGTTTGATTTATATAAACTCATTTTGAATGCAGAGGCAGAATTCCTCCTGAACAGATGAAAATATCTGCCTAGAGTGATAAATGCATGTGTGTAGAAAGATAGAGTTGTAAGAAGGGATTTTTT
>CABHPP010147275.1:0-22901 GCA_902168425.1 Peromyscus attwateri
TAATCTGTTTAACACATGAGTGATACCATCACTGGCACCTGCTTTAGTTTGAAAGCAAAGGATTCTCACAGGCCTCTGTTACAGCATGGGAACCTGTGGTGCTATAATTGGGAGATGGTCAAACCTTTGGGAAGTAGGACCCAGTGAAAGGTTAATAGGTGATTGTGGCATGCCCTAAATGGGTGGTCTCTTCCGTTCCCTCTTTTGTTTTCTAGCTCATGAGTGACCACATGTTCCTGCCATGATATCTGTCTAACCACAAGCCCAAAGCATAGGGACCAAAAAATCTGAATAGGAATCTCCCAAACTATGAGCCATCTTAAATTTTTATTCTTTGCAAATTAATTATTTCAGATACCTCAATGTAATGGTGGAAAGCTAATACAATATTTATCTTTTAGCATGCCAGATGAAAGTACAAATAATGCAAAATTTTTCGCAGCTATTTTACATATTTTCTAAACCATCTTCCATAATCACTTAATGTTAAATGAATAATGCATAATAGCCTAAATATTATCCTTAGTAACCTAAAGTCAAATATGATATTATTTATATAAAAAAAAGAGCTATGAGATGGAAAGATGCCTCAATGGTTAGCATTCTCTGCTCTTCCAGAAGACCAGAGTTCAGTTTTCAGTGTCTATCTTGGCTTAATTACAACTGCCTGTATCCCCACATGCAGGGTTCTGATGCTCTCTTCTGATCTCTGCAAGCATTCACACTTAATTGCCCATAATGCACACACAGACAAACAAACATTTAAAAAAAATCTAATGTATTGTACATTAAGAGGGAAAAATAAATTATTCTTTAAGCTACAGGGATACTGACAATTTAAATGCTATATTTTTATCTTAACACATTGAATCATTTATTAGGAATACCAATATAATAATCACTATAGTTTTACTAAATAGTATTTCTACCTTCAAGTCAATATAAAACTAAGTTTTGTTGTTATCTAACTACCTTGCCAACTCATGCTTTTCATATTTAACATAAAACTTGGTTTAGCCTTCAACAACACTGCTTTATAACTTTAAAAGCATTATTTCTATCATATTTACATCATTTACTTTAAAAACATCACAAAAATTAAAAGAAAGAATGGTCTGTAGGTAGGTGTATTTACTTTCAAGTAATTGCTGTTAAAAAGCAACTACTAGAGTACGTTTATCTCAGGAACGATGTGTGAAAAGGCAGTGCTGCCAAGACCAAGGTCACACTCTTGAGACACGTCATATTTTCAGAGAGGAGCTATAATATGCAAAAGCACACTTTTTACTCCATGTTACCACAAAGTAAAAACTTTTCAATATGAAGAACTAAAGAAAAATTTGTATATGCCAGGTTCAAGTCCAAATATTTCTGGCCTGTCCAAGAAGTTGATCATATCCTGTTCTTTATTTAAACCTGAATCGTCTGAGGGATTCATGTAAAATCTCATTGAGTTTATTCTACATTCTCTTCAGAAATGGATGGTGGTTTTAATTATGAATTTTGTGGCTAGAGAAACATTATTTCTTTCTAGTTTTGAGATCTGGAAAATGATTACCCAATTTGTAAGATTTGAATTAAAACTACTGTAGGCAATTTTCAATGAAAATGACTAATTCTGTATGCCTTTAGATAAAGATCAATAGGCAACTGATGGCTGCTGAGAGGGGGAGAGCGGGTCTTCTTCAGTGACAGACCTCCTGAGAGGTTGTTGGTCTCACGTGGTCGGTTTGAAACACATGGACGTAGAAGCAGCACTGAACAGACACAATGAATGTACTCATAATACATAAGCATAGGCACACACATTTATATACAAATACGTAAAATGCATGAATCATTGAAAAAAAAACAGGCTATGAATGCGAGAGGCAGTGGGAGGGGGACATGGGAAGAGTTGGACATGGGAGGGGGTGAAATGTAAATACAGCACCCAAGTACGTATGAAATTATCCAAACATTGAAATTTAAAAAATGAACACTAATATATTCACTTAATTTTTTTTTTTTTTGGTTTTTCGAGACAGGGTTTCTCTGTGTAGCTTTGAGCCTTTCCTGGAGCTCACTTGGTAGCCCAGGCTGGCCTCGAACTCACAGAGATCTGCCTGTCTCTGCCTCCCGAGTGCTGGGATTAAAGGCGTGCGCCACCACCGCCCGGCCTCACTTAAAATTTTTAAAGTGAAAAAAAATTTAAAAATGTCAGAGACTAAAGTGTTAATCTCTACATGTTCTTTTGGTTTCAAATTTAACTTATTTTAATTTACTGGCAATATCTAAATTTTTATAGAAGTTAACATGCTATATTGATGTAGGTATTCATTGTGAAATGGTTAAGTCTAGTTAGTTATTTAATTTAGGCTTTATCTTGTGTGCTTTTTTAATAGTGAGATCACTTACTTTCTACTATCAGAAAATTTAAATATATAGTATTTGTCATTATTGCCTATTATGATAAAATAACATATTATTAGCCCACTTTCCATGATGTATAGTAAGATGTCTTAAATTTTTAAGGAAAGCATATGGAGTACAAACAAAGAGACAGAAAGACACACACACACACACACACACACACACACACACACACACACACACACTTGTGGTGCTATATTGTGTACCCTAATAAAATTTGCTTGAAGATCAGAGGACAGAACAAGCCACCAGATAAAACATGGAAGCCAGGCGATGGTAGCACTCACCTTTAATCCTAGCACACACCATAATCCAGATGGATCTCTGTGAGTTCAAAGCCACCCTGAACTACGTGAGATTGACTCGGTCTAGGAGAAAAGCAGAGCCAGGCAGTGGTGGCACACCCCTTTAATCCCAGGACTTGGGAGTCACACACCCCAGCACTTGAGATCTCACACCCTTAATCTCAGTATTTGGGAAGCACACACGCTACTAATCCCAACACTAGGAAGGAAATGATGGCTGGGTGGAGAAAGCTTTATAAGATGTGAGGAGACAGGAACTGAAGGCTTTTTCAGGTGGACCCCTTTCATCAGAGGACTCAGAGACATGCAGTCAGAGGATTCGTGGAGTTGGCGAGGTGAGACATGGCAGTGGCTTGTTCCTTTGGCTCTCCGATCCTCAGGCATATTTTATTAGGGAACACAATATGTCACCACACACGCTACCAAGAAATTTTGTTATTTACACAGAATTTACTCCCACTGATGTATTTTTCTATGTGTTTATGTTTTCTTCCTAAAGAAGCAAAGTAAAAGTGATTAAGGCATTGCAAAAATGAATAACCAACCATAGGTTTATAACTTTCACACTTTCAAAATCTACTCCTGAACCTCAGCTGCTTAGGGAAAGTGGCAGAAGCTATTGTGCAGTTCATCCACGTGTCCCCAGTCCCGGTGACAAGATTAGGCTTGACCAAACTAGAGGTGGGAATAATAGAGAGAATCGGGCTTAGATAAGAGAGGTGGCACAGAGTCCTTTCAGAAGAACCCTCTACCTTATCCCTTCCTAAAGCTGACACCAGGGAATGTTAGTGCCTATTGCCTTTTCAGTGCTCTGGGAATGTGGCAAGTTTCTCTAAAGATGTGGGACTTAACAGAATATATGGGAGGAATTCTAGACCCAAGACAAGCTTTAGATATTCCATGTCACAAGGCCCTGAGAGGAAAGGATACTAACTTTCAAGGATTCCTGATCCCTACATGAGTAGTAAAATTGGTAAAGAAAGGGAAACCAGAAGCTGGAAAAAATATGGTTGTCACAGAGTGAATCCTGTGAGCCAAAATCAGATGCAGAAGTGGATGCTTCACAGGTATCAACTGAAGGATGTTGATCCCAGAAAGTGGCTCAATGGAGACGGGCTAGCAACCCTTGTAGTCTTGCTAGTACATTAGCTCTACTTAGATAAGGATGCAGTTGTACAACCAGGGCTAGGAATATGGTCCCTACTCTGAGTACGTGAATATTATGTCAGCAGTATGGGATACGAAATTTTCTAAGCCTGCATTTAGATGTCAAGTTCTGCTTCTTGGTGGCTCCGTATTCTCAGTTCAGTCATATGTAACATAAAATCCCTTTCTCTATGGTAGGTTCACACTTGGGAAACATTTTATAGTATATCAAGTAATAAAAATTGGTTTAATATTCTGTTGGGAATTTATGAAAACATAAATAATTTTTCAACTTATAAATATTGAGAACTACTAGTCCATAAATTTCTGAATAAGAAATCCACTAATATTTCATTAGAGTTTGAATGTTTTGTTTTGTGTGGAGGGGGTTTATTTTTAAATCTGTGTTGTAAGGTTGAAGTCAGAGACGAGAAACAGATAAATCAACAGAAAGCTTGAATGAAGAATATGTATGTGTCTAAATTAACATCAAAAGAGCAATTCCATATTTAATTTGGCAATAGCTTGCTGACTTTTCCTAACCAATGGTGTACTAATCAATAGTAAGCTAGACTCTCAGAACCTCTGAGCCTCACATACTGCCAATTCCTGACACAAACGCAGAAGCCCATATTGGCATACACTGAGTGCAGACCTGGGGATTTGGCCTTTTCTGTATCCTGAAGAGCCTGGAGTAAAAGTTAAACATAAGGCCTGGGACAACATGTCTTGATTAGCCAAAGATTCTCCCTTAGGAGACCACAAGGACATTCCTCAGAAACACTTCTTGGAACAGCAGACAATGGGATCTGTTGTTGTGAGCCATGTCATGTTGTTATGAGTTGGTTGAGGGTGTATCCTGTAACACGGAACTCCCTGTTTCTTCTGCTGGTGGAAACCCTCACCTTTCTGTGGTACAGTGGCCTCACCCCAAAACCGCATCAGAAGAAGCTTTGTAAGGACTCTGGACAAAGCCCAGGGATCACACAGAGCTGAGCTCATCAGTGTTTGCCTTGGGCTATTCTGTGTGCTTTCCATTTTCTACACTTTCTCCTGGGGTTGCCATTATGTAACATTCGTAAATATTTCATAAGCTGGAGCTGTATGTAGTCAACTGTAAATGCTACAGATCACACCATCTACAGGAAGGGGATGTTTCATCACTTTAGTTACAACCAATCCATTTCTATGACTACGAACATTTTCTCCATAAAGCAGTAGTTTAATAGGTACTATGGAATAATAAAATGCTAAGTGTGGTCTTAGGAAACCTTGACAAGATTAAAAAAAGTAAACTTTGGAAGACCGAATTTTCTATATGTTGCACCACTGTGGTTCACCAGTGTATCACATTGTCACATTGCCTTCAGCTATGTGAGGACATATTGATTTATTCCCTCTGGTTGGTAAATTTCACCTCTTGGCAACAAATGAACTATATTAGAAAAGTGCCTATGTAATTTGCAGTATACCTTGGAGAAGTGTGGGAAAATAGCCATCATTAAAAAACAAACAAACAAAAAACAAAAAAAAAACTTGACTATCTACACACACAGACACACACACACACACACACACACACACACACACACATTTCTATAATGGGTCCTCTGCTTTTGCTTAATAGGTCTGTATTTCTCTCCTGACAATAAATATAGTAGTGTAATTTTGTCCTGGGTCCTCAAAAGTACTTCATTATGAATATGTAATGTAAAAATTAAAAGTAAATACACTTCTCAACTGCACACAGCTCTATTGTATTTGGTATTATTTTTATTAGTTAATGTGGGTACCAATGCTTTTTGAAGAGCTCACTGTGCATACATACAATAAAGCAGTATGAGACTATTGTGGAATGTACCAATGTTTAAAGGAAGCAAGTATGTTTATTTAAATATGATTTTTAAATTTTTGAGATGATTATATAATGACATCACTTCTCCCCTTCTCCTTTTTCCTTTCAATCCCTCTCAGTGGCCTGTAGATTTTTGTCTAGGGTTGAGCCCTCTGAGTTTTCTCCTTCCACATTTCTATGTCTATCGGTGTCCTCATTGCTCGGATTATGGCCATAGGCAGCTATGTTGGTGAGATTTCATGGGTGCAGCTTCTCTGACATTTCTAGGAGACACAATCTCACAGCAAACCCTACAATCTTCTGTCTCTTACACTCTTTCACCTCGTTTCTGCAATGAACCCCGAGCCTTAGGTGTAGGAGTTGTGTTGTAAGAGGAGTATATGTTGGGACCAGGAGCAGCAACTCTACATTGGGATCAGCTGTGGTTTTACAGAACGCTTCCCATCTGTTGCAAAGAGAAGCTTATGTGGTGGAGGGTGAGAATTGCATTAATCTAAGACTATAAAGATATGCATATTTAGAATGTAGTTAGAGATTAGGTTAGTTTAGTAAAGTGGAGTTTGTTGGGTCTTCTCTAAGATCTATGACTTTACTAGCCTTGGAACACTGTCTAGGTTTCCAGTATGTGACATGGAGCAGGCTTTAAGTCCAAATATAGAGCTGTTGGTTACCACAAAAGAACGTGTGCCATTACTGGACCCTTAAGGTTATTGTGGCAATGTGGCTGTGAGGGTGCATAGGCATCATAGCAAAAACAAGTATCTTAATAGAGAGAAATCTCATGGTCATGCATGTGAAGACTGGAATTGTTGCCAGTTAACCTAGGCTTTGTTCATAGGGTCAATAAAATCCAAATTGGCAACTTAATGAGCTCCTAGAAGCTGACAAACTGAGTCTAAGAGTTTGTATAGAAAAAGAAAAGAAGAGCTACTCAATAAAATGTCAAAGACAAAGATAAGGCTGATATAGCTAATGTCTCCAAAGTTTAGGAAGCCTGAAAATCCACTGGGGTGACATATATCTCACTGAGGGATATAAAAGTATACATGGTAAGACATGAAAACTACTAAAAAGAGCTTGTATGGAGTATTAGGAAGAGAGAAAACTCGATTTCTCATCTACAAAGTTAATTTCATGCTACTTTCTTATGTATACATACTTTAGGAGGGAAAAAACCTTTCCTATAGGTGGAATTTTAGAAACATCCAGAAACTTTCTTATTTTATTTTATGTGCATGAATGTTTTGTCTGCATGTATATATGTATACCATGTGCTTGCCTTTGAAAGCCAGAAGAGTGTGTGTAGCATGAATCTTAAAGAGTCTTATTAATAAAATCAAATCTGTGCCAAGTATTGGGGCGAACACTGGAAGATCAGAGAGACAGAACAGGCCACAGCTACCTCACCTCGCCAGTTCCTTAGCTGGTCCTGTTTTCTCAGACTAGAAGCTTCTGTGTCCTCATCCCAATGACTCTCAGCTGAACTGTACTGCTCAAAGCCTAAAAGCTTAACCAGCCAAATGCTTAACCAAGCCAAATGCTTCTAGTTCCTGGTCTTCACGCCTTATATACCTTTCTGCTTTCTGTTATCACTCCCTGGGATTAAAGGCCCGCTTTCTGGGATTAAAGGCGTAAGTCACCATGCTTGGCTGTATCCTTGAACACATGGATTTCTGCCTCTGGAATGCTAGGATTAAAGGCGTGTGCTACCACTGCCTAACTTCCATGTTTAATATTGTGGCTGTTCTGTCTCTGACCCCAGATAAGTTTATTAGGGTGCACAATATTTTGGGGAACACAATACCACCACAAGTGTGTCAGACCCCTGGAGCTGGAGTTACAGATGGTTGTGAGTCAACATGTGGGTGTTGGGAATTGAAAATTGAACCTGGGCCCTCTGCAAAAGCAGCAAGTTCTTTTAGTCACTGAGTCATCTCTCTGCTTCCCTCAAAAGAAAACTTTCTTTAAAAACATGCTTTCAAAATTCAAAGAAGTATTGTATTAAATTTTGTGAAAATGTGGAAAAATATTATTTTTCCCTTCAAACAAACAAGTGAAATCCACATATGAAGAAACAGTGAGAAAGTACTTTCCTATTTGAATGCCACAGTGGTCTCTGTTGGATCCTACTAGACTAGAGTCTAGCAGAGCAATTAGCTCTAATTAGCACGTTTATTGTCAAGGTTCCATGAAATCTGAGAATGGGATGGGCAGAAAGGATAATCCCCTTATCTCCACTACTGCTGATCCCTCCAGAAAACAAGATTGAAGACATTGTCAGAGTCTGGAAGGCAATTTTGCTGCCACCAGCTGCCTGTCTGCACTAACAGAGGTCTGCCCCCAGGAATACCTGCCTATGGCTCTCATGGACCTTCATTCCAGAATTGGGAAGTGAAATTCCATAGAAATAGTAATGCTATTAACATTAAGGATTGGAAGCTCCTGTGGGATTTCAATATAGATTTTACATTTTAACACAATAGACACTGATAAATACTCTTGTATGCCTCAGGAATATAGTTGAATGGGATAGTCAAGAGGTTTCTTAACTAATGAAAATTTGCAAAATGTCCTCAAGTTTAATAGTTAATAGAAGTTTTCCCTCTTTTTAATGCTTTGAACAATAAGAATATTTTTCATCTTGATGTATTTAAAAAATAGATCCTGAGTCAACATTTAAACCTAATCTATATAATAGCTATTTTTATTAAATTATTATGTTTACCAGGACATGACTATAACTACATAGTATAAATTAATTTGAAAATGTAATATGTATCGAATTTAATATATCATATTGCTTTATAAGTTATAATTCTATTAATTTTCTTCCTCAATTAATTTTGAGGTTTAATATTCAAATCTTTAAGCACTATTAGAGTTATTAAAATAATTCAAAATTTATTCCATATTATATTAAGATCATTGATATAAATAGAAAAAAATGAAAATGTAGGGCAAAATTATATAAATTAATACAATAATTTTAGCATGAAGTTATGATAATTTAATGAAAATGAGAACGGTTACACCTTTGGGAGCATGCTCTAATAGAACAACAGAGCACTCATAATCTCTGGGTACATCTTTATAGTTACTTGAAATCCATTAACAATTTTGCTTGGCAACATAAACACATACAGTGAAAGAAAGGCATGTGTATAAATAGGTATTATATACACTATATATGTATGCACATAGCATAAGGACATAACACATATGTTCTAAAAATTCTGTGTCGACCATATCAGGCAATACATGCATAATACATATACACAACATATATACATAATAACATATACACAATAATGCATGTATTATATGTTCCCTTATGCATACATACACAGTGTTATATGTAAATAAGTTATCTGTCTACCTATGTGTAAAGGTATGTATATTTACTTTTTCATGTATATTCATATATGATAGGATATAAAATATACTAACACAATAAGTAAAAGATACAATAATGATACAAAATAGTGTTTGTTCTGAATTAAAATTCTGACTTCTTGGTATATGTATGATATGGGAGGATTTTTAAGCTATGTTAAACAGTCTAGAGCAAAATGATTATTTGAAAATAGTATAAAACTGAAAAGAGATGTTTGCTTCTCTCATTTGTACTCATGCTTTTATGAACTGAATGTTTTTTTTTCACCCCAGTGTTGTATTTCCTTTATAATTATAAAACACACTTTAAATCCAAAACTCACAAGAAAATTGTCTCAAATTAAATTATGAACAAGTTGAAAAGCAGATTGGCAGACAAACAAATGGCACACAAAAGGGAAACACCAGCAGAAGGAAAATCAGAATGGGTGACCCCTTGGTTGGATATTTTCATACCCCGCTGAATTTATTGTATAGGCAAGACATTCCAGGATGGAGGTGCTGGCTTGTAAATGTTTAAAAAATGGCATGTTTTTTTCTTCTCAAAATATTTAGTGTCTACATTTCATCAGTAAGCCAAGTAAATCATGGCTTCTTCAAGTGCAAGGATCGAAACCAATTACCATTAGTGACCATCGGGTGCAGCCGATCCTTTCTGTCCCGTTGCCTGAATCTCAATGCTCTCCCAAGTGTGCCTGTGCAATTTAACAGGACGATCAATACCCCGCAGCAGTTAGCAGCAGCCCTCTTGAAGTGCTTCACAAAACGTGCTACATTTCTCTACCGAATAAATGTCAAAACATTCCAACAGCTACAATTCTTGGGAGAAATCGTTCTTCTGAAACATTATTGACATACTTTAACCCACATTTCCCGCCGCTCGCAGGCGTCCTACTGGTCAGTCAATTCCGATTTGGCAAGAGCCACATCGACACGTGCCCCCGCTGACTTGCTTGGCCGCTGTGAAAGATAGCAAAATCTGGTGGCTAGGTCCTGGAGTTCAAGGGTCAGTGGTCTAACTCTGACTCAAGGTCAAGGTGATGGCAATCCCTCTCCAGAGACTTGGCTTCATTTCTAACCCGCCCTTGAAACTGATCAATAGCATCACAAACCATGCCTCCTGAGCACAAAAGACCACCGGATCTAAATGCTGCTAGGTTATATCTGGCAAATCAGAAGCTTAAAAGCCATTCAGGGATATTTAACTTCTCACTGAAAGGATAAAGCAATAGTGATACACTTATATACATCTTTATAATTAATAAAATAATAAGTAATTTGAATATACATATGCGTGTGTGTGTGTGTGTGTGTGTGTGTGTGTGTGTGTGTGTGTGAAGAAAAGAAACTTAAAGTTATTTTTCAAATCTACGGGCTTTTTTTTTTTTTATTGGTCCTCTTTAGAAACTCTCATGTTGTGACTGCATTGGTCTAAACTCATAAACTAATGGGGCAGTCAGTAGTTGCCAAGACTTTATTTAGTAGGTGTATATGTTCTTCAACCTTAGCTTGATTTTCCTTTGTTTTGTTGCCCATTTAAAATCCTTGACCCCTCCCAGTCTCTCCATGAATTATTTCAGCAGAAGATGTGAGTCTTCCAGATAGCTTTGAAAAAAACAAGTTGCTGTCAGTGCAAACAGAAAGCTGCAAAGCTGGACCAAGCTTCAGCTGGATATCCACAAGAACAGAAAGTGTTTTGTTGGCCTGGCTTTACAATCCATTCCAGAACAAGAAGGTGGGTCACTTAAAAATACCCAGCCCAGTCTGGTCGCCCTGGAGCTATCACTGCAGACAGACAGCTAGCATTCCTTCACAGGGACTTCTCTTACTGCATCTGGAGTCCATGCTTAGTACTACTTAACCAAGAGTGACTAGATTTTACTAACTCAGGAAGTTATAATGGGTTCTCTAACCCCATTGCTGTCTGGCTTCTTGTTCAGCTTTGCCTGCCCCTGGCCAGGATGTAGTTACAAAGAAAGGGAAGGTCTATCCCAAATTACAAAATGTTACCTTTGCCTTCTTTGGGGTGAAGAATTATTCAGTGGAGGCAGTGAATGTAAGTAAGGCTGTTGAAACATCCACAAGTGTCCCTGGATATACTAAAATTCTTAGTACCATTTTTTTTTCAATAAATACCAGTAATAACAGTCTGAATAACAACTTCTCCATCAATTTGTCTTAAAATTATGTACTTTTCTAAGCAAACAAGAATGTTTTTAATGTTATCTATTTAATATTAAAAGACCTTTAAGACAAGATACAATACCCATATTTTTTATAATCTTCCTTATCTCTTTCTCACATTTATCTAAGGATGTAATTTAGTGCAAGAATGGGAAGCACATGAAATCCCAACTGTATGCTCTGAAGTAACGTGAAGCAAGATCCAGGACAAAGAAAATCTGAGCCACTCCCAACATCTCAACACTCCATCACACACAACATTGGTGATTCTCTAGGTCACCATTTCACATACACATTTTGGGTTAAAAGAACATATACAGAGTTAATATAAAAAACAAAATTACCAACGTAAGGTTAAAATTCATGATAGCAATGGCCAAAAGAGAATGTACCACATGCTGTCAGAAACACACAAATAAATATTTCTTGATTCAAACTGACTGAAGATTTAATCATTACAGTCTGAGTTTAGGAGCTCCTTTAAAAAGAATCATCAATAATTTCTTTAAGACAGATCACAACTCTTAGCATCTAGTAGGCAAACTGCAGGTTTTATTCCTTAACCGTAAAGAACATGAAATTTAGACAATTTTAGGAGGCTGCTATAATTAGCCATTAGACACCTAAGTGTTTGTATTAACATTTCTGAGTATCTTGAGGGATGATGTGATTCTCTTTCTATATGAGGCAGAATATGCCTTCATCTATACTAAATGCTTGCTGAATCTTTACCACCACCCCCAGAAAATGTAATTAAGGTTTGCCTAAATATTCTGATTATGCTTTAAATATGCATTTCTTGATATGTACATGCTGCATTTCTTATATCAGTTAATTTTCATATCAATTTTAAGTGGCTGTTTGCCCATGCTTCATAATAAGAGGCCTAGAAAGAAAAAGAAATATTTACCATTTCACTTTTGGGCTTAGGACTCTGAAACCAAAGCCCATGTTTTAGGCATTATTGTTTTCTTAATTTTGCCTTGCCAAGGATATCCAAAATGACAGGCTTGTCTAATTTCCACTGGAGGATCATTTTTGTGTGTGTGTATGTGTCAAAGATAACTCATGTCTTATTTATCAGGTTTGGATAAGACAACAAGCTAAGAATAATCATTAAAATAACTAATAACATAGTAACCAGAAGGAGTTGCTAAAATTAGAGGGATAAGAATATACTTATCTTCTATTAGATCAATCTTATTAACTAATTGCTATAATTCCTGTTTCATGAAGATAGACAAAATGAATAAACAAAAACCTACAACTGAAGATGAAAATGTTGGAGAGACAATTGAGCAGGAAGTTGATGCTGGAAGAAGATCAAGATGACTCACAGGCTGTGATTCTGGCTTCAGAATTCACTCTGCAGTTTCTGCTTTGTGGTCTTGTGTTCATCATATTACTTACTTGAAATTCATTTTATTCCTCTCAAAGATGAAAATAACAATGGGCATTTTCATGTGATAGTGAAGTGAGACTATGCTGCTGAAAAGGCACATTAAGAAAAGTTAAGGGAAAAAAATGCATACTCATGCCAAGAGGACTTCAGACGTATCAGAACAGCACAGGCAAAGAGCTTAAAAGCTTCAGGAGAGGAGGGGTAGCTACACACTAAGTCATTAATGGCAGTGACAAAAGGCTGTTCAGCATCGAGGATGACAGAAGATGCCACATAGCACGCCAGCAAATTCTGAAAGGAACAAACTATCCCTTGGAATCTGGGTTCCAGTAAAACCATCAACAATATATAAAATCAGTATAGAGGTGTTCTGAATACACAGGGGAGCAGAACGAACATACGTCTACTCTTAGTAAGGCATTAAGTTATTCAGCAGCATGAAGGAAATGTGTAAACAAGACAGGGGAACAGAATGAGAGCAAAGAGGATCCTCTAGCTGGCAGCTGCCCCAAAGGGTAAAGGTGACCTGCAGCAAGAAGGGCTAAGTGAAGAAAATATCCCTGAAGGTCAGGGTCGTGGTAACTTGACATGAAGATCTGCTGAGCCACCAGACACAAACTAGGAGCCAGGCAAGGTAAAGCCAAAGAAGACCATTTGCAGCAATCAAAACTAAGTTGATTTCTATTATAAATATAATATATAATATATGTATATATTTTATTATGCTAAGGTATAGTAAAATGATAGCAAACAAAAAATACTAGGAAAAAACAGCACTCATAGCACACTAGTATAATACAACTTTTCGTGGAAATGTTATCTTCAATAACTTACTTTAGAAAAAAACTATGATTAGGGTTGTGAAGTTAAGAAAAACAGAAGTTGGTATCAGTTTAAACTCTCCGTGTACAATGAGTTCTGTATGTGTTGTCTTCAGCAATGGGGTCTTGCCATCAGATTGTAGAGAGAAAACTAGTCTCAGAAAAAGCCCGAGTTGCTTGGAGGTTCATATAGGACAAGTTTGGTCAACAATTCTATTAGATCTAACACATTCCCAGTAAAAGAAGTGTCATTTGGTGATAAAAGATAGCCAGTTAGGGGACTGTCTCTCCAATTATTTGATGATTTCATTAGATTGCATACATATATATATATATATATGGCTTCCACTGTATTGGGTTTTCTTACTACCCCTCAAATGATCCTTAATTGTAGCTGTTTCTCTATATTACCTTTCTCATGTTCTTCTCTCCTTCTCCCCACTTATCCCCCCATTCCAGTCCACCACTTATCCATTCACAATTATATGTTCTAGTTCTCTTTCTTGGGGAGATCTGTCCACCACCACCACCACCACCACCACCACCACCACCACCACCACTACTACTACCACCTCTTTACTCTATACATATCCCCTGTGGTTATATGGATATACTATATTTGTCTTTCTGGGTCAGGATGACCTCATTCAGGATGATTTTTTTTTCTGGTTTCATTCATTTACCTGTAAATTTCATAATTTGTTTTTTGATACATGAATAGTACTCCATTGTACAAAAATGTACAACATGTTTTTATCGAATTGTTTGTTGTGAGACATCTAGGCTGTTTCCAATTTCTGGCTTTTATGAATAGAGGCTCAGTGACCATGGTTGAGCATGTGTCTCTGCAGTAGAAGTGTCCTTTGGGGATATGCCCAAGAGTGATATAGCTGCATCTTGGGGTAGAACGAGTTCCATCTTTCTGAAGAACTGCCACACTGATGTCCTTAGCGGCTGCACAAGTTTGCACTCCCACCAGCCATGGATGAGAGTTCCCACATCTAGAACCTTCACCTATATGGGCTAATGTTCTTGGTACCAGAAGGTAATCTGCACTCTATCAAAGGAGAAATATAAACATCAACCCAGCTACAAATCCTTTGATTTGCCATGGTATTCTGCTACAAAATATGCCAGTTCAGTGGTGGCACAAAGCTTGTAGAAGTAGCCAACCAATTTCTCATTTGTCTTTGTCTTAAGATGCACTCCACAAGATAAAACTCATACCTGATGCTGCTTGGGAGACTAGATGGACCAGGGACTCAGGGTAAAACCAAACACTGATGTTCTACTCGAAGAAGGTAGCAATAAAATGACTTCTAATGACACTGCTACACTCCTAGATCAGTGCCTTGCTCGGCTGTCATCAGAGAAGCTTCCTCCTGCAGCAGTTGGGAACAAAAACCGACACCCACAGCCAGACAATATGGAGAGAGTGGAAGAGTTTAGGGATGGTCCTAATAGGGATACCTCTATCAAATCTCTCTCCTTGGAGCTTAGAGAACCCTATGGAAGAGGAGTCAGAAAGAGTACAAGGGTCAGAGAAGACTATAGGGCACCAAGGAAACAAGGAATTCTAAACACAAAAGGACAGGTGCACATATGAACTCATAGAGCCCCAGGCAGCATGTCAAAGGCCTTCATTGGTCTGCACCAAATGGGGTCCTAGAGCTGGAAGGAGAGTAGACAGGTGCCCTCCCACCATCCCTAAATATGAAGCTATCTCCAATTGATAGCCACTTGCAAATGAAAATTTAGTTCTCTGCAAGGGAGGATCACTGGGGAAACAAGCTTATCTTAAGGGTAGGCTGCATGCTGAGCAGTAGATGGTTAACAGAAAATGAACTCATTGACATCAATAGAGGTTCCTTCACTTATAAAGTGTGTTAGGGCTTTTCTCTTTTATTGTTTTCAAATTTTATCTTTTTGTTGTTCTCTCTCTCTCTCTCTCTCTCTCTCTCTCTCTCTCTCTCTCTCTGTCCTTTGTGATATATTATAGTTTCCAGTTTTGTGTTTTTATGTGTGAATGAGTGAGTCTCCATGTCTATATTTGTTTCTTGGGCCTTTTCTTGGTCTTCTTTCTTCCTATTTGCTTTGTCCTGCATCAGTGCATTTATTTTTGTTTTGTCTTATTTTGTGTAATTATTACCCCTCAGATGCCTGTTTGTTTTCTAATGAGAGACAGAAGGTAAGTGGATCCAGATGTGAAAGGAGGTGGAAGGCTGGGAGGGGTAGAGAGGGCAAAACCATTATCATGGTATATTGTAGGGTAAAAAAAAAATACATTTCAATAACAGAATTAAAAGAAACAGTTTTTTTCATATATAAATATAAAGATAGCTAAACAATCACTTAATCAAGAAACATAAAATGATATTTAAAAACATTACACCTTTTAAAATCTTAACATACCCAAATATACAACCCCTATACACACTTGAGATTAAAAAGTTCAATGAGGTTTACCCCTGGGAATCAGAAAGACAGCTACATTTTTGTCATAATCCTCTTAGGAACTGGTTTGGGCCAGGTTCCCTTGGAGCACAGCCTGAGCGGAGGCTTTCAATCATTCTCAGGACAACATTCCCAAGAAAACTTAAAGACAGGAAGCTGGAATAGCAGGCAGTGGAGGTCATAGCTAGAGGGTGGATGTGACTGATTCAGCTTGCAGTTTAAGTAATGAGGCTTTACTGTTGCCTTGTGACCTAGACTGTCCCATCTCTTTCAGTTTCCCATCTGGGGAAAGGACAAGTTTATCTGGAGATTCTCCTTCAGAGAAGGTGACAGCTGTGAACCATCCTAGACCCAAGTCGTAGGGCCGTGGTGCTGCGTGACTGAGAAGAGGAGCCAGGTGCTACCTTAGCATCAACTAGAAGAATTGTAATTCAGTTTTGTACTCTGGCATCTTTCATGCCCTTGTAACATCAGTGATGGCTCCAACATGAGCAGCTTTATCCAAAGGCAGACATCTTTGGATCACACTCTCAGGTCCCATTGGTGACTGAAGCCAGACACTGCATTTGATCTGTGTTCTGTGATGGCACACATGCTCATCGTAGTTTGGGCACAGTACACAATTGCTTGTTCTAAACAGCTTGTTTCCAGTTCTTTCCTCGTTATAAGAAAGAAACCTATGGATAGACTCTAGAATTTCATGATTTGGGACCTTTTGAAAACATTTTGTCAAACTGATACTCATGTTGTGAAGAATCCTCTGGGACGGAATTCCAGAGCCTTTTGTGCATGGGTAGGAACTGATACAGTCTGCCTGCCATGTCCACAGGGAACGTCGATTGGAAGATTAAAAGACAACACAGATCAGAGACATGAAAAACTGTGTGACATCACACTGCAAACACATCTTCATTTCCACTGTTTCATAATTTTCATGTTTCTAATGTTGTTTTTGTTATTGCAGAGCTCCAAGAAATACAAATAGCAGGCTGAAGGTACATTTACTTCTAAACATGAGCGGGAGTGGAAAAGAAGTCCAGGCAGCCCTGTTAATAACAGGAATCAGCTTTACTCCTCTGCTCCCCACCATTATTTATTAGCCTTTTTTTTTTTATCTTACCAAGGTGCTCAGGATAAAGCCTGATGAAGTTCTCCTGGGGAGTATTTATAACCTTGATGTGTTTGCAGACTCTTGCCCATTAGTGAACTCTGCCCTTCCTAATTCCGATAAATATATTTATAATGAAAAGTCCTGTTTTGTTTATTAACTTCTAAAAAATAAATCAAAATGATGAATACTAAGCTATTTAGTCAGTGTCTTTGTCGGGATTCCTTTGCTAAGTGGAAACAAAATTAGAAAACATCTACCAAGATTGTCTTCTGTATCGCTGACTGGTATTTTTTTTTTGCTCTATGTGGTTTGCATTAATCCATTTTTAAAATTAAATGTAAATTTTCCTTAAAATGTTGCTGATAGTGGTGATTCTTTTGCTAAGATTTATCTTTTAAATACGTGTCTATATAGGCGTCATGGGGAGTGTGTGTGTTATGCATGTGAATGCAGGTGTCCATGGAGGCTAGAAGAAGAAGGTGCTGCATCCTCTGGAGTTAGAATTACTGGTATTGCAAGGTACCCAACATAGGTGTTGGGAACTGAATCCAAGCTCTTGCAAGAGTACCTCCTGCTAGTTGCTGAGACATATCTTCAGCCACCTCACCCTCCAATGTTCATGATCCTAATTGGGCACCTAACTTGAATTCTCCCTCAGATACAAAGCTTTCATGAGCAAAAATCAAAACTTCAGTGACCAGTTGAGAGTGAGATTGTGGAAAACGGGGGGAAAACATTACATTCAGTACGTTTCCCTGCTGTTTGAACCCCACTGTTTTTCTTTCTGCAGTCTCCATGTGATGATTAACCTGGGCCTATGATAGGGGAGCTTATGGTGTCTAACTAGCCATCAAAATATTTCTCTCCATATAGTCACCCCATCCCACTTAGACATATGAAGCAGTTGTATTTTCCAACTTAAAATTCCAATTTTCTCCATTTGTAGTAAAAACAAAAACTTAAATACCCATCTTAGTTGCAGAATAACTTTATTAGAAATGGAAGTAAAAAGATGCTCTTGGTCCTCAAAAAAACATAACAAAATATCACTAAGAAGACTGTCAGGAAATTCTTCATGTTCTTTGTTGTTGCAGGAACACCGGGATGAAGGCATCATGTACATGAATTACCTCACAATCCCAATTTTCACTTAGGAATCTGGAATAATTGTTTCCAGCACCCCCATCCATGTTAAGTCTGATAAGTATTCTGGCTTGTGTGGTTGATTACACTGTAGATCCTTAGAAAGCCTAAATGAACCCCACATTCAAATGATGCCCACAATTCCTAACATTCCCCTTACCCACGCTCTGTAGATAAGCCATAGCTCATTGTCTTACTTGGTTAGACTTGGGAGCCCTTACTGTGGTATGTCTTCAGTGAAAAACTGAGCAAGACAACTGACTACTTTATTTTCATTCACAATTCCAGTGGTATAAATCTACCATGGCAAGGGGCAGAACAGTTCTCCTGAAAGAAGTGAGAAAGTTCCTCAGTGATGAGGAGAACCTCCTTATGTCGGTGCGTTTTCCTCTTTGTCCATGGTTATTATATCCTCCTTTTTCCGCATTAAGACTCTTGGAGGGTTCTGCCATTTTCAGCATAGATTGTTCCCTTTTCATTGATATTGCACATTTCAATATTCTCTGGAAACAGCCTCATGGAAGCACTCAGAACTATGCTTCACAAGACCATGGCATCTATCAATCCTGTCAAGTTGAATATCAAGATTAACGACCACAGCAATCTTCTAGAGCATTGGACAAAAAAATCCATCATTGTGACTCTGTGAACCATAGCATGTTCAGTAACACATTGAAGCATTTGCCTTCAGGAAGACAGCTTCCACCAGTCATGAGAACAGCTAAGTGGATCGGTCTGCTTTCACTGTTGAGTGCAGAAGTAAACACTGATCACTCTGAATAGCATTATATCCAGCAGCATGGAAGGTTGTGGAGAGAGAGGTCTGTTTAGAGGTGGCACGCAGATGAGAGTGTGAAAAGAGAAAGGTTAGAAATGGTCACTTTTTGGGGGAATTCAAAAGAGGGTTTCTGAAATGGTCACATATTATCTGCAGACTTGATGAACACTAAGTGGACCCAAAATTCGGTAACACAGCACCATTCTGAAAATTTTCAGTTTCAGGACATGAAACACAAAATAGCTTAAGCTAAACAGAAGACTATGGCGGGCAGGAAATGAACCTCCAAAATAGCAAATTGGAACAGTAAAACACCTTCTGACCAGTCCCGGTGCACACTACACTGCCTGCCTGCCTCCACCTTGTCTTCCTCAGTTCAGCATTGATGCTGGTTTCTCCTGTGGATTTTAGATTTCATTTCTTTAAGGAGATGGTTTCTTCTAGAAGTCCTTGATGTTGACAGAATTTTTCTCAGAAGCCCTGAAAATATTTTTCCCAATGTCAAAATGATCAAAAATAGGCAACAAATATTTTCATCTTGGTATAAGTTAAAAAATCTGCACAAAGAATAAAATTTCATTCTATAAAAGGAAGAAGATTAGTGAAATGAGGCTCAGCATCATGTGACTTACATCCTTCCTTCCTTTCTTCTTTCCTTTCTTCCTTCCTTCCTTCCTTCCTTCCTTCCTTCCTTCCTTCCTTCCTTCCTTTTCTTATATTCTGAATCATTTGTCATAGGGCACTTTCCAGAACAATGCCAGTTTTCTTGGATGTTCAATATTTAACACTAAGCTAATCTTTGTAAAGTTAACCTGTCCTGGGTATTTTGGTGTAGAAATGCAAAATGAACTACTAACACATTTTTAAAGGGTGAATAGTTTTGTAATAAATTAATATTCATCAATTCATCATGCTATTTCCTTGGTGTTCTACAGTATACAAATATAATATATTGTATTCTTAGTAACCTGGGCTCCACTGGCTGCTGGAGACTTACCTGAGAGTCTACACCCATGGCTGCTAAGCTGGCTCACCACATTCAATTCTTTGTGTTTATGAAATTCAAGTATAAACTAGATCAAAATAAAGCTTCAGCAGTCATGTTTTAGAATAGATTAGATAGTTATAGAAAATGTTATTGTCCAAAATAGTAAATGAAGAGAAAATATAAGGAGTAAAAGAGAGAATATGCTGGGGAGATGACTCAGCTTCAAAGTGTTTGCTGAAAGAGATGAAGACCTGAGTACTGATCCCCAGCACTCATTAAGACTAGGCGTGGAGGTGTACATCTGTAATCCTAGTATTCAGAGGGCAAAGGCAAACAGATCCCAGGTCTTACTGGCCAGGCAGCCGAACCAAATAGTGAGCCCTACATTCAGTGAGAAATGGAGGTTTTAAAAAGCATTGTGGAAAATGATTAAACTAAGACACCTGACAGGGACCTCTGGGCCCTATATGCACAGGTAAGTGCAGATAAGTGCACGTGTGTATGTGTGTGTGTGTGTGTGTGTGTGTGTGTGTATGTGTGAGTGTGTGTGTGTCCTCTCTCACACACACATAAAGACTATAAAAATTCAAAATTTTGAAAGGAAATATTTAAATAGACACGGTGAGCAGATTTTCATAAATAATGGACAGTAAAAGAATAACTGATTATAAATAGACAGGGTCAGGATTACAGAAGGAAATGGGACAATTATGGTACTAATGTGTTAGGTGAAGAGATGTTGGCCAAAAGTATTCTAAAATGAAGAATGATCCCAAGAATTTGCCAATCTCAAGTAGCAAATACATAAAAAAAAAACCATTGTGATTTTCATTGTTGAATTAAAAGGCAACAAGTGATATCATAAAAAGAAAAAGAAACAATAATAGAGATAACAGCCGAATCATGGCAGTGGCTGTCAGGTGTAGGTTAAAAATTAATAAATTCAGTGAGATAAAAGTACAGGTATTTTTCATCTTTACTCCCCCTCAATTAAAACAAATATCACAGCAAATGTCAGTAAATAAATAAATAATAAATAATAAAGCACTTAAACTCTTTTTCAGAATGAACTGAAAGCATTCCATCTCAAAATAGGATTGTGAATGAAATGAAATGAAGGCTTACAAAATTAATAAATATATACCTAGATTTAAGTTCATATTAGCTGAACATAACTTACAAATAACGTCAGAAAGATGTATATTGTATTTATTAATAATACACATGAACAAAAGTATAAATTATCAAAGAAAGGTAGGAATTGAAGTGTTTAATCAACTTCTTGTCCAGGAAACACTAAATTTATAAATTTTATTGACTTTCAATTGTTGAGGACACAGACATACTCTGCTAGCTTAGTAAAATTATCAAATAATATTAAAAGTTACTTAAGCAAATATAAGCAGTGAGGGAATAAAATACAAGGAATTCAAAACAAATAGAAAAGACAGAATAAATAAGTCACAATTAAACACATATGCAGTAGAAATAATAATCAGATAGGAATGTAATGATTTTCTGTTTAAATTCTGAAGATATTCACATATGAGAAATCAAACGATTTTCTGTTTATAATAGACATCGAAAGTTTGAAATTGAAAGAAAAATTGCTACATGCAAGACAAACACAAAGGAAAGATACCTGGTCCACTTTTGCAATGCCAGAAACATTAGTTAATAATAAATAGAAACACCGTATTACCCAAAGTACAATATGTCATGCAAATTTATAAAGTCTTATTTTATGCCTATTGTTGTTGCTTGAAAATATGTTCTTAAAGCTAATAGAAAGTCATACATACTGAACATGGCTTAGCAGGTTTGGGATGTCACTCCCCTCCATTAGAATGTAGTTCATGAAGAGTTACCACACAAATGACAAAATCTCTTTCTAAAAATAGATACAGTGGAAATAACTCACAACTTTACAGCCAGACTGGGATCAACTGATAGAGAAGTTCAAGGGAATTGTAATAAAGAAAAATAACTGAATAGTTCTTCCTCGGTACAGAGTTTTAAATATCCTAAACCAACTACCATCAAATCCAATCCTGAGTTTATAAACAAGACTGTATAGGAAATCAACTGTATTTTATTCTAGGAATGAAAGATTGGCTTCACTTTGTGAGATATAGTAAAATTCTTTTTATTAAAATCAAGCAGAAGAAACCAAAACACTTCATTATCCTACTAGATTTAAGATAAATGTTGATAAACATCATCTGTGATTTTCAAGCTGAAATTCAACAAACTAAGAATATAAAGGTAATTCTTTATTATGTAAACTGCCTAGAAATACTGTAAGCATCATGATTGTAAAACAGAGAAAAATCTCCTCATGAGAAAAGGAAGAAGAAAAATATATTCCTAACATTGATCTCTACATGTTCTCCTATACAAATATATACAAATTCTAAAGATTGTAACGGAGAAACTACTATTATTCTCTGCCTAGGGCTTCACTTAGAAAATCTTTATGACTAGATTAAGTGAAAACCCCATAAATATGACAGAATGATTTAAAAAAAAAAAGAAAAAGGGGAGGAAAAAAGAGGAAAGTTAATTCCAGATTGCTGAAAGATTTAATCCTGTAATTAATTACATGCTGTGTAGTAAAATTATTGGAAGAAAAATAATGATTTACTCAGATCTTGTCTCTCTTCCAATGGGTAAAGCGCTAAGAAATATCTGTTCCTGTTCATACAGTGAGAAAGCACTTGACAGTGCAAAATAATCACCTCAGTCATTATGAATGCATACAAGATCTAAAGATTGTAAAAGAAGAAACTGTTGTTATCCTCTGACTTCATGTTTACACACACAAAAAAATCTTTATGACTACAGAATTAGTGAAAATCCTATAAATGTGACAAGTTTTTAAAAGAAAAATGTAAGAGAAAATATAGAAA
>CABHPP010147276.1:0-42028 GCA_902168425.1 Peromyscus attwateri
AATTTTAAATTTAAATATATTTCAATAACATTCTTCCTTTCCCCCAAGTCCTCCCAGATCTTCTCCCCCATCCCTACCCACCCAACTTTAAGTTCTTTCTCAAAAAGCAAACAAAAACTCAATACAACAACCACCCCCAAAACCAAGAAAGAAAAAAACAATCCCCTCTAAACAACACCAAATTGTAACCAAGTAAAAGCATGCACAAAAATACTGTGGTGTCATAACTTCCAAACAAACTTTCTTTTCTTATTAGCATGCAATATCTATTTTTACCTTCTATTGAAAATAGATTTTTCTAATATAATATATTGTGATTACACTTTCTTCTCCCTCCCATCCAGATCCATCCCATTCTTCTCTCTCATTAGAAAACAAACAGGTTTCTAAGGGATAATAAAATATAACATAATAATAAAAGAAAAACAACACATCAGAACAAATCAAACAGGAAGAAGAGAGTCCAGGAAAAGGCACAAGAATCAGATATAGATGAGTTATAGATGCAGGTACCCACTTGTTAGTACACTCAGGAATACCATAAAAAACACAAAAACAAAAACTTATAGGGTTAAAAAAAGAATAAAATTGTAAAAAGATAAGGAAAAAAACCCTAATGAAACATTATGACAAAGAATCTCCAAAGATGCCTTTGAGTTCATTTTCTGTTGGCCATTTACTGCTTGGGCATGCAGCCTGCCTTGAAGAGCAGTTTGTTCTTCCTTTGATATTCCCTTGTAAAATAACTAATTTACATTTGCAAGTGGTTACCAATTGGAGATAGCTTCTGTGTTAGGGATGGGGCATGTGTCAACTTCTTTCAGCTCTAGAACCCCACCTGGTGCAGACTCATGCAGGCCCTGTGCATGCTGCCTCAGTCTCTGTGAGTTCATATGTAAATAGTTCCTGCTATGTTTAGAAGGTTTTGTTTCCTCAGTGTCCTCCATCCCCTATGGCTCTTACACTTTCCTTGGGTCTCATGGGAAGGGATGGATAAATCCTGTTTAGGACTGAGTGTTTGGAGATCTTCTAATTCTCTGCATATTATCTGGCTGTAGGCCTCTATATTTGTTCCCCTCTGCTGCAAGATGATGGCTGAGCAAGAATGTCATTAGGAAGTAGTCATTTTATTGCTGTATTCCTTTAGTAGAACAGGCTTCTAAAACATCTCATTTTTAAGTGCTTCACTCCTGATTCTTTAGGATCATGGATAGATTGATTACCATACCAGCTTATTGTAAAATGTTCCCATTGTGACTAATAACATGACTGGTTTTTGTTGTTGTTGTTGTTATTGTTTTGTTTTGTGGTTTGTTTTAATTCTCTCCTGGGGTAACTCAATCTGTGTACAGTAGATCCTATCAGGGATGCCAAAGCAGTGCATTTCAATTCATATCTGTTTTTAATTAAATTTATTTATTTTATATCCAAACCTCAGTTTCCCCTGCCTCCTCTCCTCTCATTACCTCCCCCTACCTCCTTTCTGCCTGCCACATTCACTCTTCCTTTGTTTCTGTTCAGACAGGGG
The DNA here is from genome assembly GCA_902168425.1 of Peromyscus attwateri. Classification (NCBI taxonomy): domain Eukaryota; kingdom Metazoa; phylum Chordata; class Mammalia; order Rodentia; family Cricetidae; genus Peromyscus; species Peromyscus attwateri. The sequence goes on from CABHPP010147276.1 coordinate 1,529, forward strand.
CAGGCCTCCCATGGGTATCAACAAAGTATGGCATACCAAGTTTCACTAAGACTAAGCACCATCCCATCCTCCTTGTATTCAGGCTGAACAAGGCAAACTAGTATGAGGAGTAGGTTCCCAAAAGCGAGCCAGACCATTAGGGATAGTCCCTGCTCCCACTGTTAGACCAAGCTACACAATTGCATATGTACATAGAGGGCCTAGATCAGTCCCATGCAGGCACCCTGGTTGTCAGATCAGACTCTGTGAGCTCCTATTAACCCAGGTTAATTGTTTCTGTGGGTTTCCTTGTGATATTCTTGACCCCTCTGGCTCCTACAATCCTTCCTCCCTCTCTTCGTCAGGATTCCCTGAGCTCAGCCTGATGTTTGGCTGTGGTTCTCTACATCTGTTTCCATTAGTTACTGGATGAAAGCTCTCTGATGACAACTGAGGTAGTCATCAATCTATGAGTATAGCAAAATATCCTTAGGCATTGACGTTTTTCCCCAATCATGTTTGGTTCTATCCTAGGTCTCTGGGCCATGCAGCCTCTGAGTCCCAGCACCCCAGGCAGTGTCAGGGATCACTCTCTTAGCATGGGTCTCAGGCTAGACCAGTTATTGGTTAGAAACTCCCACAATCTCTATGTCATGCCATCCTTATCCCAGTACATCCCATAGTTAGAACAGACTGTAGGCCAAAGGTTGTGTGATTGGTTGATCCCAATCCCTCCACTGGAAGTCTTACCCGGTCGAAGGAGATAGCTAGCTCAGGTTATGTATCCACTATTGCTAGGAATCTTAGCTGTGGTCATCTTTGTAAATTACTAGGAGTTTCCCTTGAACCCTGTTTCTTTCTAACCCTCCAAGTCCCGCCCTCCTTTCCAGTCATTTCTTTCAGTACTCTCCTGCTCCATCCACCCTCAACCTGATTCCTCATGTTCCCATTCCTACTTGCCCTAAGTCCACCCATCAGATCTCTTCTATTTTCCCTTCCTGTAGAGATCTGGGTGTCTCCCCATGAACCCTTCTTGTTACCTAGCTTCTTTGAGTCTATGGATTATAGCATGGTTATCCTTTACTTTACAGCTAATACCCCCTTATAAGTCAGTACATACCATGTTCGTCTTTATGAGTCTGGGTTACCTCAGTCTAGTTCTGTCCATTTACCTTCAAATTTCATGATGTCATTGTTTTTAGCAGATGAATAATACTCCATTGTATAAGTGCACCACATTTTCTTTATCCATTCTTCAGTTGAGGGGCATCTAGGTTGTTTCCAGTTTCTGGCTATTGTGAATAAAGTTGCTATGAACATAGTTGAGCATGTGTCCTTGTGGTATGATTGAGCATCCTTTAGGTATATGTCCAAGAGTGGTATAGCTGGGTCTTGAGGTAGATTGTTGTGGGCTATTTGTACACTGTGTGAACATGCTGTGATTGACTTAATAAAAATCTGAACAGCCAATAACTAAGCAGGGGGTATAAGCTAGATTTCTGGGGAGAGAAAGGAAGGGGAGAAATCAAGACATTCAGGAGATGCTGTGGAGACGCAGGGAGTTGGGCATACAGAATGAAAAAAAGGTAAAAAGCTACATGTTAAAACTTAGATTAATATAAGCAGGTTAATTTAAGTTATAAGAGATAATAGACAAGCCTATGCTAAAGCTGAGCTTTCATAATTAATAATAAGTCTTTGTGTCATTATTTGTGAACTGGTAGCCCAGTGAAAAGTAAAGTAGCTGTACAAGTTGCCCTCACACCACAATGGAAGAGTATTTCCCTTGTTCTACATCTTCTCCAGGATAAGCTATCAGTTGTGTTTTCGATCTAAGCCATTCTGATAGGTGGAAGATTGAATCTCAGAGTCATTTTGATTTGCATTTCCCTGATGGCTAAAGATGTTGAACATTTCTTTAAGTATTTTTCAGTCATTTGAGATTCTTCTGTTGAGAATTCCCTATTTAAATCTGTACCCTATTTTTAAATTGGATTATTTGGTTTTTTGATGTCTAGTTTCTTGCATTCAGCCCTATGCCTGATGTGGGTCTGGAGAACATACAGAATTCCCATTCTATAGGTTGTTGATGTTTTGTCCATTGACAGTGTCCTTTTTCTCACAGAATCTTCTCAGTTTCAGGAGGTCCCATTTATTAATTGTTGCTCTCAGTGTATGTGCTACTGGTGTTTTATGTAGGAAGTGGTCTCCCATGCCAATGTGTTCAAGGCTATTTCCCACTTTCTCTTCTGTCACATTCTGTATAACTGGCTTCATGTTAAGGTCTTTGGTCCACTTGAACTTGAGTTTTGTACAGGGTATTTATTTGCATTCTTCTACATGTCAACATCCAGTTATGGCAGCAATATTTGTTGAAGATACCTTCTTTTTTCCATTGTACAATTTTGGCTTCTTTGTCAAAAATCAGTTGTTCATAGGTGTGTGGGTTAATGTCAGAAGATTAGGCATGAGGATGTTGCCAGCTGGAAACAAAAGAAACAGGACATGTAGGAGGAGAGGTAAAAGCCACAAGCCACGTGGCAGCATGTAGATTAACAAAAATTGGTTAATTTAAGTTATAGGAGCTAGTGAGAAACTGGCCTAAGCTAAGAGTGAGTTTTCATAATGAATAAGAAGTCTCCATGTGGTTATTTGGGAGCTGACTAAAGGGACAGTAAAAGACTTGTCACACCTTGTCTAGTTCCTGATTTTAGTGGAATTGCTTTGAGTTTCTCTCCATTTAATTTGATGTTGGCTGTTGGCTTATAGTATGTTGTTTTTATTATATTTAGGAATTTTCTTTGTATCCCTGATCTCTCCGAGACCTTTATCATGAAGGGATGTTGGGTTTTGTCAAAGGCATTTTCATCATCTAATGAGATGATCATATGTTTTTTCCTTTCAGTTTGTTTATGTGGTGTATTGCATTTTTATATGTTGAACCATTCCTGCATCTTTTGATGTGTTCTTGGATTCAGATTGTGAGGATTTTATTTAATATTTTTGCATCAATATTCATGAAGGAAATTGGTCTGTAATTCTCTTTCTATGTTAATTCTTTGTGTAGTTTTAGTATCAGGGTGACTGTGGCTTCATAAAGAAACTTGGTGATATTTCTTCTGTTTCTATTTTGTGGAATAATTTGAGGAGTATTTGTATTAGCTCTTCTTTGAATGTATGGCACAATTCTGTGCTGAAACCATTTGGCTTTTGTTGTTTGTTTTTGTTTTTATGTTTGTTTGTTTGTTGGTTGGTTGGTTGGTTGGTTGGTTGGGAGACTTTTAATGACTGCCATTTCCTTAGGGGTTGTAAGTCTATTAAAATTGTTTACTTGATCTTGATTTAGTTTTGGTATGTGGTGTCTATCAAGAAATTTGTCCTACACAGAGAAACCCTGTCTCGAAAAAAACAAAAAAAAAAAAAAAGAAATTTGTCTGTTTCTTTTAGATTTTCCAATTTTGTGAAATAAGGGCTTTTGAAGTAGGGCTTTTGAAGTATGACATAATGATTCTCTGAATTTCCTCAATGTCTGTTGTTATGTTCTCCTTTTTGTTTCTGATTTTGTTAGTTTGGATATTCTCTCTCTGCCTTTGTGTTAGTTTGGATAATGGTTTGCCTATTTTGTTGATTTTCCCAAAGAATCAACTCTTTGTTTCATTGATTCTTTGTATTGTTCTCTTTCTTTCTCATTCATGTATTTCAGTCCCTCAGTTTGGTTATTTCCTGCCATCTACTCCTATTGGGTGTGTTTGCTTCTTTTTGTTCTAGAACTGTTAAGTTACTAGTATAAGATTTCTCTAAATTCTATATGAAGACACTTAGTTCTATGAACTTTCCTCTTAGCACCACTTTCATTGTGTCCCATAAATTTGGTTATGTTGTGCATTCATTTTCTTTGAATTCAAGTAAGTCTTTAATTTCTTTCATCATTTTTTGTTTTGATCCAGTGGTAATTCAGCTGAAAGTAATTCAGTTTCCATGATGGTCTGATAAGATAGAGAGGGTTATTTCAATTTTTTTTTTGTGTCTGTTGAGACTTGCTTTGTGACCAAATATGTGGTCGATTTTGGAGAAGGTTCCATGAAGTACTGAGAAGGTATATTCTTTTGTATTTGGGTGAAATGTACTGTAGACATATGCTAGGTCGATTTGAGTCATCATATCTGTTGGTTCTATTATTTCTCTGTTTAGTTTCTGTCTGTATGACCTGGACATTGATGAGAGTGAGTGTTGAAGTCTCCTACTATTAATGTATTGGGTTCTATGTGTGATTTAAGCTTTAGTAATGTTCCTTTTACAAATGTGGGTACCCTTGCATTTGGGACATAGATGTTCAGAATTGAGACATCATCAAGGTAGATTTTTCTTTTGATGAGTATATCACTTTTGAATAATTTTTGTTTGAAGTCTATTTTGTTAGATACTAGAATATCTACACCAGCTTGCTTCTTAGGTCCATTTGATTGGAAAACTTTATCTCAATCTTTTACTCTGAGGTAATGTCTATCTTTGATGTTGAGGTGTGTTTCTTGTATGCAGCAGAAAGGTGGATGCTATTTTTGAACCCATTCTGTTAGCCTGTGTCTTTTTATAGGAGAATTGAGTTCATTGATGTTAATGGATATTAATGACCAGTGATTGTTAATTTCTGCTATTTTGGTGGTGGTGGTGGTGGTAGCAGTGTGTGTGTTTGTATGTATGTATATGTGTGTGTGGTGTGTGTGTGTGTGTGTGTGTGTGTGTGTGTGTGTGTGTGTATGTGTGTGTTTCCCTTCTTTGGGTTTTGCTAGAGCCGTATTATCTATTGCCTATTTTTTGTCATTTTTACTTTTGGGGGGAGGGTGATTTGTTTGTTTGTTTGGGTGTGAAACTAACTTCCTTGAGTTGGAGTTTCCTTTCTAGTACCTTCTATAGGGCTGGATTTGTGGATAGATATTGTTTCAATTTGACTTTGCCGTAAAAAATCTTGTTTTTTCCATGTGTGGTGATTGAAAGTTTTGTTGGGTATAGTAACCTGGGCTGGCATTTGTGGTCTCAGACTCTGCAAGGCATCTGTCCATGCCATTCCAGCTTTGAGAGTCTCCATTGAAAAGTTAGGTGTAATTCTCATAATTCTGCCTTTATCTGTTACTTGGTCGTTTTCCTTTTCAGCTTTTAGTATTCTTTTTTTTTAATCTTATGTTTAATGAACTGATTATTATGTGGTTAGGGGACTTTTTTTTCTGGTTAGTCTATTTGTTGTTCTGTAAGCTTCTTGTACCTTTATAGGCATGTCCTTCTTTAGGTTGGGAAAATTTTCTTCTATGATTTTGTTGAATATATTTTCTGGGTCTTAGAGCTGGAATTATTCTCCTTCTTCTATTCCTATTATTCTTAGGTTTGGTCTTTTCATAGTGTTCCAGTTTTCCTTGATGTTTTGTGCTAGAAAATTTTAGTTTTAACATTTTTCTTTCACTAATGAATCTGTTTCCTTTATCATATCTTCAAAGTCTGAGATTCTCTTCCATCTCTTTTATTCTGTGGTTTATGCTTGCATCTGTAGTTCTTGTTTGATTACTCAGATTTTCCATTTCCAGAATTCCTTCAGTTTATGTTTTCTTCATTGCTTCTATTTCCATTTTCAGGTCTTGAAACTTCTTTAATCTGTTTTTTCTTGGCTTTCTTGCCATTCTTTAAGGGATTTATTCATTTCCTCAAAATTTTTCTCTTTTCCTCAATTTCTTTAAGGACCTCTACCATCTTCATAATTTATTTTTAAGGTTATTTTCTTGTGCTTCAGCTGTACTGGATTGTTCAGGTCTTGGGGTTATAGGATATCTGAGTTCTGATGATGCCATATTGCCCTTTCTGTTATTCATTGTGTTTTAGATTGGTGTTTAGGCATCTGGATTTGGGGTGATTACAGATCTAGACTTTGATTCCTACAATTGTCTTTGTTGGATGGAGATTTCTTCTTTGTCATATTTTAAAGATGAATTTGTTTTTTTAGTCAAGTTCCAAAGACTTCTTTCAGGATAGATGATTCACCAGAAAGACCACTGGACTCAGAAACAACACAGTTAATATTTTATTACAACAAAATGACACCAATTAAAAACCAAGTGGAAAATCTTAAAAGAAAGAAAACAAACAGGCTTTCAAGTTCAAATTCAGCAAATGCAAGGAATCCTTCTGGTAAAAACACATGACAATTTGTTCTTGATGTTTTTAAATGAGAAATTTCTCCTAGGTCTTGTTGTCCAGACTTTAATGTAGGTACTTGCATGAGTGATCTCAGTTACTTAGACTCTAGAACCTGAAAGGAGAAAAGTGTTAGTGCTTTCTGCTGAGGTTTTATATGAGGTTTTCATACCTAACCACATGTGGCTGGAGTCCTCAACACACCAGAAAATTCTTATCAAAAAGATTATTCAGCTGGTCATGGTGGCACATGCCTTTAATCCCAGCACTTGGGAGACAGAGTCAGGCGAATCTCTGTGAGTTTGAGGCCAGCCTGGTCTATAAAGTGAGTTCCAGGACAGGTTCCAAAGCTATACAGATAAACCCTGTCCAGAAAAACAAAACAAACAAACAAACAAAACAAAAAAACAAAGATTATTCGTAGGACTCAGAGCTCATGTCTCAAAAGGTAACCCAAGGCCAGCCATGGCAAACTTTTCTTAGAAATGTGCATGGTTGATCCAGTTGACTTGCTCATTTAACCCTTTCTTGTTCAAGATCTGGTTCTGGTTCTTCATAAAATAGAAACCACCTAGTTTTCTGCAACTAAGATTAATTCTTTTCATTATCTTATATATCAATCATTCATTTAAAATACAAATACATGAAAATTAACATAAGTTAGTCAGAAAACTCAATGGGAAAAAGTGCTAACCCTGCAAATGTTAGGCTGTGGAAAGCCTAAAGCCTGATATATGTAGCAGAATAGCCCTTAGGAGAAACCAAGCAGTCTTTTTGCCTCAATTTTATATTTGAGTAACTGATATGACCATAAGCATGTGCACCAATTGAAAAACAGCCCTGTGTGAAATACTAAGCATCAACTCAAACGAGATAAAATGAGTATTGCGGAAGCACATGTAAATTAAATGCATTTAAGCATGGTAGCAATGCATATTTTGTAAGAGAAAGTAGTGTAAGGTTATACTCTGCAGTGTTACATGTGATGATACATGAGAAGATAGAATCAATCTACCTCAGGATCCAGTTATACTACTCTTGGGCATATGTTCAAAAGACACTTCATCCTACCACAAGAACACTTGCTCAGCAATGTTCATTGCTTCTCTGTTCATAATAGCTAGAAACTGGAAACAACCTAGATGTCCTTCAACAGAATAATGAGTAAAGAAAATGTGGTACATTTACACAATGGAGTGTCACTCAACTGTTAAAAAAGGTGACACCATGAAATTTTCAAGCCAATGAATGGAGATAGAAAAATCATCCTAAGTGTGGTATCCCAGACTTATAAAGATAAATATGGTACATATCCACTTATATGTGGATATTATCCATTAAATAAATGACAACCAACCTACAATCCAAAGACCCAGAAAGGTTAGGTATAGAGGAAGAGTCTGTGGGGTGGTATATGATGAGAGGATTTGGAGGGAGAAAAGGGAAGACAGAGTGGTATAATTATATTATAATATCAAAAATAGACAATCAAAATTCAATTATAAAAATGTATAGACTATGTGATGAGCAAAGGTGAACCTTGATGGTGAAGGATCAATAGAACTCAGTTTGAATGCCTCAATTAGATGAAATTTATTTCTCTAAAGTATAAGAAATTGGGGAAGAACAATTTTTTAGCAATGGAAAAAGAGAGGAGGGTGAGGCAGAAATGAACTCTAGGGAGTAAAGAATCTTGAGATAGGTCATTGTAAAACTGTTTGTAGGTCAGAAAAGAAGGACTGAAGATGAAAATGCAAGATTGACATTATTTTAACAGGAGACTGTAAAGGAAAAGCAAGGGAAAATCTGACATGGGAAAGGATGTCTCACAGCCTAGTTAGATGATTGTATAACATATAAGCAAATAACTTTGACTGTTTTTCTCTGGAAATATTGCTGGCTCCTTAGAATAAAAAAATTTTTAGTCTCTTTGCAACCTTAAAATAATGTCACAGCTTAAACACTCCATTAAGTTCAAGACGTGAATTGTCATAATTTATGTGTGAACTTGGAAATCCTGAACAGGGATAATTTTGCTAATCTAGTGTATGTCAGTTCACTTGAGAGCTAAGAGCACCTTCCTTGGTGTTGAAAGACTATAGTTCTTAAATCCTCGGAGAAACTGTTCCCTCCAAGCAATAATCACTCACTAGCAGAATTTGAGTTTGGATACCAATTAGCAGAATTTAATATATTTAATATTCTTGACTCATTAAACAACCTGAAATATTCTCTTAGAATATAATACCATCTGCCTAATAATTACAGTACAAGAATAAATACCCAGGTTTTAATAAGGGGGAACTAATGAGATTTGCTCTTATAAGTCCTAAGGATTTTTCATTCTTAGAGAAAATTACTTGATATAGCTGGGAATATATGTTTTAAAAATTTTTAGATTTATTTATTTTACTTTATGTATATGAATGTTTTGCCAGTATGCATGCATGTGTACTACATGTGTGTGTGTTAGATCTCCTTGAAATTGGGTAATAGATGGTTATGAGTCACCATATAGGTGCTAGAAAGTGCTAGATACCCCTCCAGGCCCAAGGGGATACAACTTGATAACATTTGTAGTGGTATAATTCTAAGGCACATTAGATCTGTTCTTTCTCTTGAATTCAAAAGAAATTTTATAATAGAAAACAGTATTTTTCAAAGGTTAGTAATAAAAGGCAATTTGCTAAAAAGCAATGTTCAATGGATTTTTTTAAAGCAAAATCAAAAATTGATTATTCTAAGTTTCTTTCTATTTATTCCTATTGGGCATCTATACTTTGCTGACATTTAGGAAGTCAATGCAATTTGTTTGTTGTGTGTTGTTTTACCTTGATGGAAAGTTTTTTCAGCATTTGTAACAAAGATCATTCAGATTAATGTATTAACATTTACACTATTCCCTAAATATCATTCTGAAACTCATTCCACAAAACAATTACTTATGTCCTACAAATTACTCCCAAGGTCAAATTTCTGAGACAAATCTAATGCATAATATTTGGCAGACTCGACTAGGGTTCTGTAGCTAAGAAATGGTGCAATGGCTTGTTCTGTGGGGATGGGGGTGACTCAAAAGATCAACCTATCTTCATACTTGGAGAATTTTTACTGTATATCTTCTCCCCTGTTGGCCAAATTTCCATACTGAATATTGCGTAAAATTCAGACTGCTCTTTAGTATATCAATGAAATTCCTAGAAGATAAATTTTACTCTATTTTTCAGAGTTTAAACTTATTGCTACCTTTATTATTCAGACAGATTAAAGTCAAAACTTGGTTTTCTAGCCCAGTTTATTTTTAAATCATTCTTTTTCTCCTTTCTACAGTTCAAAACTCCCAGTTCCTAGATTTTTAAGGCTCTCTGGTTCTCTATACTCTATGTAATCTCTTTTGCTCAGAACCTTGCCCCAGCCTTACCTGTGTCCCTGAATAGTAAGTACTACCAATATCTGTGTCCATCAGATTGTAGAAAGTACCTAAGTGCTTCTGAAGAATCATTTCAATCCAGCAATGCTGGCACATGCCTGTAATCCCAGCTCTAGGGCAGCAGAGCCAGAAGGTTTGCCACAAGTTCCTTCAATGCTAGTGTAATCTACAGAGTAAATTCCAAGGTAGGGTTGTCTAACAAGACCCTTTTAAAAGATGCATCTTTTAAATGAATAGCAGATAACTCAGAAACTCCCAACCTGTCAAACTACAAACAATGGGTGTCTGTGGAGGGCTGTGCTCCTTAGTTTTTGTCAATTTGACAAAAGTTACAGTCATCTGGGAAGAGGGAACTGCACTTGAAAAGACGCCTTTATCAGATTGGCCTGCTGAGAAGTGGGACATTTTCTTTACTGAAGATTGATATGTGAGAGTCTAGCTCTTCATGGGCAGATTGAGCATTCCTTTGGGAACAAGCCAGTAAATGACACTCCTCCATAGTCTTTGCTTCAGGTTCTGCCTTCAGGTTCCTTCCCTGCTTGAGTTCCTGCCTATAAAATGATAAGGCAGGAAGTTCCTGAATTCAAGATCAGCCTAAGCTACAAAAAAATGTACCTGAAAATTTGTCAAATATATGAACAAAAGAACTTTCAGCCAACTTTTGACCTAGTGACATTTATAGAAGTAAAACGAGTGTTTAGCTTTACATCAAGCTTCTATCACATGAAGATTTCTTTTCAGAACCCCTCCCCTACAAATACTACTTCCATTTTAGCACATATAATCACTTTCATCTTTTTTTCTCATCTGATCAGATTTGCATTACAGTATTTATGGCATTCAATCATACTGATTAGTTTTTATGTCTCTCTATTACAGCTGAGGAGTGTCTTCTGCAAAGGATCTGGCATACAGTGTGTATGTTAATGATAACAAAATGAGCTGAATACTAGATTTGTCTTATTTAGAATAGTCTGCCCTTTATTTCTTTGCCCCATTCCATCATGATTGGTGATGGATTTGTCACATGAAAGGATGGAATGGAAAAAGTTGGGAGTTCTGTGATTTGGACCTAGAATTCTGGATAAACAGTGGCTCCATTCTGTTTTTTAAATATGTTCCTCAAAACTTTATCAGTATTGTGATAGAGTTAGGATTCTCAGAAAGTGATTAAATAATAAAGATTACTATAATGAACTAACTAAACCATGGTTATTTATAAGGAAGAGAGGGTCATTTAGCCCATGGTTCTAGAATCTGGGAAGTCTAAGAGCATGATACCAGCATCTGTTCCACAGGTGAGCTCTTCTTACTTTATCAAAACATTTCAGAGGTGGTTGGAGAGACAGCTTGGTAGATAAAGTGCTCATGGCACAAGCTTGAGGACAACTTGCATCTCCAGAAACCATGTAAAGTTCTGGGCTATGTGATGGCCACCTGTAATCTCAGCACTCAAAACAGAGACAGGGAAATCCATGTGGGAAACTGGCTAACTGCACAAGCCAGAATCATTGAGATCTGCTTTTCAGAGAGAATACGCTTCACTCAGTAAATCAAGTCAAGAACAATAGAGGAGACACCCAGTCAACTTTAGGCCTCCACACATCTGTACATATACATGTGCATTCATATTCACCCCCACACACACACGTAAACGTGCATGAACAGGTACCCATGTGCACATGCAAAAATTTGTAGAGAGCATCACACAGCAAGGATTATACCTTCATGACTCATCTAACTCACTACTTTCCAAAGGACATGTCTTTAGATTAAGTTAACAGATAAATTTAGAACCAAGATTCTAAAATGTGATCTTCTAGGAAATGCATTCAACACATCAAGAAGTTACCCAATATAAACTACACATTTCTAGTTTATTCGTACAGCCACTGTATTATGGGCGTGCAGAATCCTTTTCTCCAACCCCACTTGCTTCCAAGTAGATTCTGTCCTGACAACATGGAACACTTTCGTCCAAGCCTACTAGAAATGAGGACATCCACAACACTTGTGCTATAGACAAATTACAAAACCATTGCTGCAGTCTTGTCAGAAAAATAGAAATCTTACCACCTTTGCCACCTTACCCCATGACAACCATCACAGGAAGGATGACTATAAGGCCAAATGAACTCCTCCACATATTGCACCCACACAAAAATAGATATTCCTGGAAATTGAAAATGAGATTTAATTTCTATTTTAATCTATCCATTTTGAAACATCTCTACATTAGCATTGATAATAGTTGATTAGAATTACTGTTAATCAAAAGTTATTGAGTTCAAAAATAGTTTTACATGAAAATTAAGAACAGAAAAAGGGTAATGAGAGCTTCTCATTTCATTAAGATGGTTTCTGCTTCTATGTACCTGAATGTGATACTCTTTAAAAGCCATTAATGTTTGCAAGAAAATAATGAGGTAATAAATACAAGGTTAAAACTTGTGTATATGACAAATGAGTGCCTAAATATGACTTGGCCAGGCTTAAAAATCTCCAAAACCCTCATGCCCAGTATCTCTACAATGCTCTAAAAAGTATAGTTTAAAATTACAGAATGCTGTCAGTACATTTTATTCAATATATAAGTAGAGTGATTGATGAGATTATTCATATCTATTTCATTTTATGTTTCCTTTTATGACATTCTTCCATTATTTTGTGTCAAAAGTAAATTTACTTTGATTCAAAAGACCATCAAAATGTTGTCAAAATTAGATGGGTTTAATATGAACAATTGCATTTTCCATCTTCTTCCTGAATAATAAAATACAGCTTGGAATTTTATTGCAGTACAGAAATGTGTTCTCTCAGTGTCAGTGGATGATGTGGAGAGCAGCAAAGGTCATCACTTGTATGCTCAACAAGGGTATATTAAATCAGACCCAAGTTTTCAAATATTTAGTGTTGGATGAAAATAACTAAATCATTTATGAGTTAACTCTCCACTTACTGACTTGTAAAAAAATGTAACCAAAGGCATCTTACACAGCATTAAAATTCTCTTCTGTGAGTTCCATTCGCCCCATTCAGAGCACTAGAGGCAAAGCCTGCAGAAACATTCAATTTCCTTCTTGTCTTCTAATTAAAAGAAGACGACAGCCCTGAAAGGACTTTACAGCTTCAATAATGTGCAAGAAATTTTAACTTTTTCCCAGCAGCTATGTGAGCAACAGACATCTGTGCTTCCTAAGGCACATAAAACTTAACAACAAAGAGAAAGAGAATGGACAGAGTCTGAAGTGAATCACACATGACAGCTAAAATGCTTTTACAGCTCTTCTCATATCTTGTTTTGTTGTTGGTTTTTTTTTTTTCATTTTAAGTCCAGTCTTTTGCATTTTCAAACACCTTGCACCTCAGGCACAGCCATGTGGCCTAAAGTTTTCTAATCAAGTGTGCCACAGAAGTTGACTTTGCAACTGGAAGATGTTATGGCTAGCTGCACACTAGGGGATTCATCTCCCGGCAAATGAGGCAGTAAAGGCATTTGGTTTGAAGAGAATCAAAAGCAGGGCTCCTCTTGCCCAATACCAACTGTCACCTGCAGGGATCAGCCATAGAAATGACCTCTTCTGTCGAAGTCTCCAAGTGTGATTGGGCAATCATGGGTGCCAGACTCCTAAGGCTTCTTGGTTCTCCTCCTTGAAGTTCTGTATGCTGTGTAAAATCCAGTAAGAAACTCTTTTACTGATACAGCTGGCCAACATCTGATTGAGCTAAGAACCCCCTAAAATTCAGAGCTTGAGCTCTGATAATTTTTGTAAGCTTTATAGATTATACCTAACTTAAAATTGTGCTTTTTCATCCAAGTAATTTATTTCTAGGCATTGGAAACTTCCCTTTAGTATTTAAATGACTTTGGCTTTAAATGAATAGTGCTTCCCACAGCATCTTATACTTTCTGTGCTTGAACTTAAATATCTTCTGGAAAGCCACAAATTAGTGACTATATAGGTAATACCATTCTGTATAGCATAATCTTCTGCCTAACAACCATTGGGCTGGAGAAATGCAGAAGTGATTAATAGCACTTGTTGCTCTTGCAAAGGACTCCGGTTCAGTTCCCAGAATCTACATGGTGGCTTACAGCCATCTATAACTCTGGTTCCAAGGATCCAACATCCTCTTATGACATCTGCAGACACCAAGCATGTATATGGTACACATACATTCAGGCAAAACCCTTATACACATAAAATGTAAATAAAATAAATAAATAAACAAACAAATAAATAAATAAATAAATAAATAAATAACGATTCGGTAAAAACTAGCTACTCTGAGGGATTTATTTTTCACATTTTACACTTTAAGTATAAAACTTCTTATGCTGAGTAATTTCACAATTACCTCTTCTGTAGCTCACAGATAGTTCTTTGACCAGTGCACACTATCCCCATATATTAGAATTGCAGAATGAAGCTAAGAATTGCTGATTATCAAAAATCATAAAGCTAGCATACAGAAGGAAATGAAGCTAAGAATTGCTGATTATCAAAAATCATAAAGCTAGCATACAGAAGGACTAGTATTCAAGTCAAGATTTGCCTGCTATCAAGGCCCATGTCTTTACAGGCCCCATCATCATCCATCCATGTAGCTGTCCAACCACATTTAAATATTCCATCCTAGGATCATGACAAGCCTGTCAGCCTTTCTTTACGTTGTACAACAACAAAAACTAATGAACTCTTAATTAATACCACTTAGTAAGAAATGATCTTTATTTATGGTATACTAAGTAATGTAATCCCTCATCAAGACACCAGCTGGTAAATATTTAAAGATAGATATCATAGCCAGTTCCAGAAACATCACTCCATGCTCATAACACTCATGTGTACATGCAAGCACACACATATTCATGTACTCACCTTGGTCCCACACACTTCCCCTGAACCATTCTTTTCCAGATATCTTTGAATACTGTCAAATAAAGTCCACCAAACCTTCCTTAAAGCCATATTTCTTCCATGGATTTGCCATCCTGATCCCACTATCTTATATCTTCTTAAGATTGACTAAAAGTGACTTACCAATACACAAAGCTGCCAACTGGTCAAATACAAGATGTCTGTTTACTATCTTCTTGAAATAGATATTTATGTTCCTCATCAGGCACACAGGAATTCATCATTGTATTTCCATGCATTGTTCACATTCAAATACATAGCTAATAAGGGGCTAACTGATGGCCTACTACTGTATTAGCTGCTTTGCAGGAGATATCAGCTGTGAAGGACTATATTTCAAGACAGAGACTGAAATATCAGACCACTTACTATGTGACAGAAAAAAGTAACCAATTGAGATGTTCTAATTGTTGTGACAGACATTCCAAGCAAGCACAGTTTCTGAATGTGTCCGTCTTTGAGCTGGAAATGATTCCTGGCTAAGTGGCATACACCCAGATTATACCTTAAGCACAACTAACTCCATGATAGAAGTGCCATTCAGACTGTAAAACTCAGCATGTAGACAGCATCACCTGCTAAAATGAAAACAAAGACCTAATCCGTCAAAGTCCATAGTTCTGGGAAGGTCTCTAAATGGACTAACCTTGCTTTTTGGCTTCTATAGTTCTGCTTCTGGCTAACTGTTCTTGCTAAATGAAGTGTGTTGACCCAGAACATGGGGTTTTTGTGCTTAAAAACCCACCCTGAGAAAGGCTAAGTACTATACTGAGATCCCAAACACACCAGTGTAGTGGTCAGCCAGGTAATAAAGACTTTCTATTGGCTTCAGTCCAAGTCTGAGCAGATTTCTCTGGTGTCTGCCCTACAATAATACTTATATACTTATTTTCCAGGGAGATGAAAATAACTAACTACCTTTGGCCAATCATTAAAACTGATCATAGAAGAAATGGGCAGTACGTCATCATAGGAGTCAAGGTGAATTGGAGGGGATTACACAAACATCAAAAAAAGAGGCAAGAATGTATTCAGGCCTTGCTCTGTACTGGAAGAGGAACTGTGCATAGATGTGATGGTTAATCTTGCTGGTCAACTGGATTTGAATGAGAGATGCCTTGGAGACTAGTAGCACCTCTCTAGGTATACGAACATTTCTAGGAATGATTAGATTATGAAGTTCTGGTATAATCAATGGTTTAACTCATCAATGGATTCAAATTTTAAACAGATTAATAGAATGTAATGAACTATGGAAGGCAGAGTGTAGTTGAAGGAAGTAAAGTATAGGGTATGCCTTTGAAAGATGTATCTTGGCCCTGATCGCTTCCTCCTATTCTTTCAGCGTTCTGGCTTCCATATAAGTAGCTCTGCCACATTACTTCCAGTTTACCATTTTGTTCTTCCTCCCCTTAGGTCCAAAATAATGGAGCCAACTAAAAATGAACAGAACTATTGATTCAAAATAAGACCTTCTAGTCTGGGGAGATGGCTTCATGAAGGTGCTTGCTGTACAAAAATGAAGACCTGAACTTGAACCCCCAGAACCCACATAAAAGCCAGGCATGTGGTACAAAGAATCTATAATCCTGAAACAGAGATGAAAGGCAGATACAGAAGAATCCCTAACATTCTCAGCCATTTTCTTGGACTACACACTAGAACAAGAAGAAACCATGCCTCAAAAAGGGTGGAAAATAATGACTAACATTTGAGGCTATCATCTAACTCCATATTCATGACTGCATTTCCACAGATACACACACACACACACACACACACACACACACACACACAAAAAAAAACCATACACACATACATATACACAATCTTAAAAATATTTCTCCTTTTCCTTTCTCCTTTCTCTTTTCTCCTTTCAATTATTTCTCTCTAATGTTTGTCAAGGAAATAAATCTGAAGAACATAAGGAATAAGGTAAAAGAAAAAATATAAGTAGGAATGAGGAAAGGAGAAATTATTATATAATATACAAGACAAATTTCACTCACCTAAAACAACACAGGTATTATCTCCTCACTGCACCAACCTTGAGACCTCTGGTCCTTTCTCCCTTTATTTTTCCTGTGTCACATACAGACTGCATCTATCCATACCTATCCACATAGAAATGTGTTACATACAGTAATAGACATTTACCCATTTATCTAAAACCACCCATAACAGTTCTAAATGAAGTCTTTTTTCTTTTTTCATAAGAACAATAATGGCTATAAGAATCATCATGGAACAGGGAGGAACAGATTATAAGAGCTAGAGACAATGGATGACTGCCAAAAAATAAGTGTATGCTATACCCTTCAGCGACTCACAGCACATCTGACATCGCCCACAGGATCAAGCTAGACAAAAATCCCAACACGGTTAGGGCAGAGGCAGTCACAAAGACCCACTGTCACACGAGGAACTGTTGGCAGTTGATGGCTATTGGGAAAGGGAAAGTTAGGTTTTCTTGGAGAATCTTGCCCCTGAGAGGCCACCTATGCTCCAGAAGATGACCTTACACACATACCGATACTGGCAGGACTGAGTGAACTCAGTGAGTAAAATAAACAAAGAACCTGTAAGTTTTGGGGGGTAGTAGAGAAGGAATAGGGGAGAAATTTGAACTGAGGAAATAAAATAGGGGGCACTTGACCAAAACATTGCATACCTATGTGAAATTCATTTTCTAATATTTATTTATTTTTATTCTATGTGTATGATTATTTTTCCTACATGTGTATATATGCACTATGTGAGTGCAGTGATTAAGGAGGCCAGAACAGGGTGTAGGTCTCCTAGAATTGGTGTTGCAGATGGTTGTTAAGATACCATGTGGATTCAGGGAACTGAACCTATGTCCTCTAGAAGACCAGCCAGTGCTCTTAACTGCGGAGTCATGTCTTCATCACTGTACAAAATCCTTAAACAATAAAAAGATCATAATGGTTATGATTTGTTTTGTGCTCAATTGGAGCATGTGGTCCTCCAAACTAGTTAGCTTCTTTCTTTAGCTCTCCCCAGTTCACTGTCTGTGGTGTGGTGCTGCACCACAACACATTGATAATGCATTTTACACAGATTCTCCTCCTGTAGAGATAATTTGATTTGGGAATTCTGTCTTCAGACATCCTTCAGTCATAACTACATTGGCCCACATTTTCTTGAGGGAACAAAGCCTCAAATTATTTCCCCTCCATTTTCTCTGAATCATACTCTAGACTCCGGTGCCTAGAAAAACATATTTTATTCCAATTTCTGATGTCTTGGTCATTCTGCAAATATATACTTAAAATAATTCCTTAGCAATGCCATAAAGAGTTGCTTCTGAACTAATTGATACTGTGGGGGTTTCTCTTCTATTTGTATAAAATACGACTTTTAAACAGAAATACTATGTGGCTCAAGGCATAAAGCTGTTTTTATCTTCTTAAGATTATACAATGCACACTTCATCTCTGGTTCAAATCTTTAAAAGAGTTGTGTTTCATGAAAATATTTTCCTATATCAGTGGTTGTTAATAATGCCCCTACTACAGTGCTATAAGCATTTGCACGTTATCCTGGAGTTATACAGAGCTTAATTAGACTTAGATCAGGTAGGAAACTGACTTGGATGTACTGACTAGTTTTCTTGGTCTTATTCCTCCTCATACATGTAACTGTTCACATCAACATTCATAAATCTTGCTTCATTTTGGAAATAAAAATGATTCAAATCTAAAAACTAATGATGATGAAATTAAAAGTGAGTTTATATACAATAGAAAAACCCAATGTATAGGTTTTGTTATATATATTTTTTTGTTAGCAATAAACTGCAAAAGGATTTTCATTTTTTTTGACTTAATAAATTCCAACAGCTCCATATTATATACATTAAGGTGAGCTCACTGTTAAAAGGCAGTTATAATTAGACTATGACATCATCCTATACTTCTGTCACTCAAAGGAACTTTGATTTTAAACTGAGCAGAGTAATGTTAGAAACTTCTTAACCTCAAGTCAGAAAAACTATGTATAAATCAATATTTAGGTAATGACAGATCAATAAGTAAACCAAAGTCAAATGTACATCTACACACACACACACACACACACACACACACATATATATATATATATATATATATATATATAATGCACTCCATTAAGTTTCTCTTCCCTCAATTCTTTCAATAATTCAAATACAGATGAGCCATGATTTATAGTGGCTCAATTTTTATTTTAGTTTATGATGGTACAACAGCGAGACACACTCAACAGCAAATAAACATTGAGTGTGGATCTTAGCAATATGCTACACGATACTCTTTCATAATACTGGATAACTGCAGCTCTAGCCATCACCTGATTGCAAAGGAAAGGAAGAAACACTCTAAAGAATTGCTGTTTGGTATATTGCATTCATTTTCAACTTAGTGGGTTTATCAGGATATAACTCCATCATAAATCCAGAAGTATCTGCACCATTGGTAAGAAAATGCTTGGATTAGATTGGCTCTGAAACCATAATCAGTGTCATGTGTGGAGAAATCTGTGCTGAACTTACAGTGGGGAAAAAACCCTTTTAATTAACTCCATTAAAGAGAGGGCACAGGATTAAAGGAATAGGAAGTTTCTGTGCAGATGCAAACATGTGCAACCATACCAAACAGATGCTTAAATGTTACCCTGTTTCCTTGAACAGATGCAATACATAATTCACTGTTCTATTTCAGTAAGCAGCAACTTCATAATGAAAGAAAGAGACACATTTGGCAACAAGAGATCATTGATTTTATGAATAAAAATTTTGAAGATGAAGTCTTGCACAAGAGCTTGCTACAGCAGTCTTCATACCTGGTGTCTTTTCTTTTAATTGACTAAGTCAAATCAAGTTTAAGTTAAATAAAGTGAACAGAGAGTGAAGTGATTTGAGTTTTGTTTTTGGTCTTTGGTTGTTTTTTTGTTTTTTTTTTTAATCAAGGCAAATCTGCGTTGTAACATGTTAATGTAAATTATAGTACTGAATGTCATATTTCCATCTGTTACAACAATCTGTTAAAATGTACAACTTTTATAAGAAAAATGCTTTATAATCTTTTGAAATATTGTTATTAGCACCATTCTTACAATAAACGAGGTCTTGCCAAAACTGATTCTCCACTATTAACCAATTACCCAGCCTAGCAAAATTTCTTGGTGACATCCCCAAAGTGTATAAATATGCTTTCTCTATTCCTAGAAATGGTTTCATTGTCTCTGTATAACATCTTATATCCTAGTGCATCTGGATTAAATGCAGTTTGTGCATGCAGAAGTCACCATGGGAACTAGAAGCTGTTCATAGCCACATACTCACATAAGAAGGAAAAGAACTCAAGGTGGATAATGAAGCTTTCAAATACAGAAAGGGAAAATTTATTGGATCATTAGGGTTTAGTTTTCCAAGGCATCAGTACTTTTTTAATGAAAGGACCCCACTCATTGTCTTCAATGGAGCATGTGTAGTTTAGCTAACATTCAAAATCCCATGTAACATCTACTCCATCAAACAAATAAAATCACTTTTGTGAATGTAACTCATAAAAACCAGAGATATGTTATTGAAGGAAGAACAACCACACTTCTCTCTTGCTTATGAACACTGCACAATATAAATCTGCATGTTACATTCACATTACTGCTCCATCTCCCAGAGATCTACCTGCCTGTGCCTCTCAAGTGCTGGGATTAAAGGCGTGCACTGTTAGGATCCTGCTCTCACTCCCATACATATGCATTTCAGGGTCTTGCATCTTATGTCATCAGCGGGTGCTGGCGACTATGTACCAGCCTTAAAAAGCTAGATGCAGACAACCACCTTCTCTCTCTCTGCTCCCTGCTCTCTCTCTGTGTACCCTACTCTGCTCTTCTCCCACCATCTTTCTTTGTCTTCTGACCTGGCTCTCCTCCCTCTTATCCCTTCCTTCCTTCTAATAAAGTTCTTTGTAACTCTGGTAGTTGTGACCGTGGCCCATGACTTTTCCGTTGGTAACCAGCTCCGCCACCAGCACCATTTACCTATCATGCACCATCATGTTTGACAAAAATTTTTGAAACATGAATTTAAATTTGACAGAAGAAACAAAACTAGAATTTGAATGCATTTCAAATGTTGCTTAGTTTAACTGCCTCATTTAAAATCAATTGTTAGAAATCACAATTTGATACATATCATAGTATAGATACAAAAATAATTTTACTCAAACCTTCTTGAGTATAATAAAGCTATTTTTATCAATAATTACTTAAAATTCATAAAAAATAGTTTACTGTAAGACCATGAAGGTGAAAATATTTTAAAAAACACATAATTATACACATACAGTATAATTATTGAGACAATAAATTAGATGCTGGTCAGTGCAGAATGAACTATATCACACAGAAGGAACTATATCTAATCAGAGAGGTGTCTGTCATCAAAAAACTAAAATATATAAAATCATGGGGCTTGACATAGGCAAACAGAGTTAAAAAATGTGTAAATATCATAGTTTATAGGAAAAAAAACTGGTTATATTCCAAACTACTATTATGAATTTATTTTCAATAACTGCTTCAAAAACTTGCACCATCGGGTTATATGGAAGAACTTCTTTCTCCTCTGGCAGAGCCAATCAGCTTTTAATTTGTTTATCTTTAAGTTTAATTTGATTTTTGAGTCAGGATCTTTCTATGTGCTCTAGACTGGCCTGGAACTTGCTAGAAAGTCCAGTTTGGCTGCAATCTCCCAATCATGTTTCTTCAGCCCCCCTCATCCTAGGATTATGGGCACAAAACACCACCTCTGACTCCTCAATTAACTTCTAATATTCTTTTTTTCTTCCTTTTATTAAATTTCATCATAAATATATTTAATAATTTTCCCCTCCTCCAACTCCTCCCAGGTCATCCCCACCTCCCCCATCCACCTAAATTCAAGTTCTTCTCTCTTGTAAATGAAAAAGAACCAAAAATTAAAAACAAAACCAAAAAAAAAAGACAACCAAAAAACTAACCAAAATGAAACAAATACACACACACACACACACACACACACACACACACACACACACAATCTTTTTTATGTTGGCCACCTATTCCTGGTGTGGTTAATATACCCAGTGTCATTCCATTGGAGAAAACTGAAATTCTCTTCCCCAGCAGGTACCAATTGAAGATAGTTTCTTAATTAGGTGTGTGACTTTGTGTCCACTTCCCCTTCTTCATGCTGTGATTTTGTCTGGTTTGAATCTGTGCCTGCTCTGTGCATTCTGCCATAGTCTCTGTGAGTTCATACATGTGTCAGTCCTATTGGGTCTAGAAGACATTGTTTCCTTGGTATCTCCCACCACATTTGGCTCTCATGAACTTTCCACCTCCATTTCTGCATTGATCCCTGAGCCTTGAGAGAGGGGGTTTGATAAAGACATCCCATTTAGATCAATATGTGACTCAACCCTCTACAGAGAAGCTTCTTCTTGTAGCAGATGGTGGTTAACACAGTGAGTCACAACTGGACAGTGATATATTTCTAAACTGCTTTGTAGGGTCTCAGACTATTTAAGGTTAGACTGCTCCTGTGCCCCAGGCAAAAGTCACTTGTACCATGCTGTTTTTCCAACATCAAACCATTGCAATGTATGGCAGCCTTTGGCTTACCCTTTTCTTCCCCCTGCCATGTAAGATGAATAAAAAAGAGAAGAGTTGCTTTCTCTAACTTTGCAATTTGCTCATAGTACAATCCCCTCCATTGATCCCTATCCCCATAGATGGAATGTTCAATATGGAGGGTCTCTAAAACAGTTTGACAAAAAAGAATTTAAATTTTTTAATATTAACTTTACATTAATTTAAAATTTTTAATATTAACTTTTTATTGTGCGTGTGTTTACCTACATTATGTATGTGTACCATGTGCAGTATGGTTCCTGTGGAGGCCAGAAGAGAGCATTGGATCTCTTGGACCTGGAGTTATACATAGTACCTGTTGTGAACACATGGTGGGCAGTGAGGGTTCTTAACTCTGGAGTCACCTCTCCACCTCCAATGTAAATATTTTAAAGTAACAAAGAAACAAAAAGGTGAAGGCATTATTATGTAGAAACCAGCAAATCTTAGTAATTAAACTGGCAGATATTATTTTGATGGTAAACAATGTTGATTAAAGAGGACAATGACTATAGTTCCCTCTAAGCTCCTGAGGACTCCTAGAATTTGAAAAAGAAACACCATGAATAAAACAGAGAATCAGTGAAAACAGAGTCAAGAAAACTGGTGATGTTAGAGTGAAAGACAGAGAATTTGTTCTGTTTGAAAAAATGAAATGTTTTTTCATAGTGACATAAAGAGCCATAATAATCCCTCCCTGCATTAGTTTACAAATCTGTTCACTCTTTGTTAAATCCCAACAATACTTTTCATTTATTTGTGTGTCCAGCTTATTCCATGATAATTTTTAGAGACCAAAACTAAGACAAAAACTACTAGGACATATTTTATCTCCATATTCCTATTGAAATAGATTTTAAGTATACTGTAATATAAAATCTTGTAGATGCACAAAGTGGAAATGTGCTCACTATTCACTCTAAGGAAATTGTAAAGTATTCTTGCCTATAAAATGTGCATCAGACTTCAAGAATAAGAGCTAACACAGAACACAAATATTAAAGATTCAGTAGAACACATTTCACAAGAAAAATTACAACCATTACACAAAAGCCACCACAAGTTGTCATAGGACATATATTTGGTCTTAGATACGTTATCAAAACAAGGTTTTACTCAGAAACATGATTGATATGCCCAAGATGTAGAGAACTGGTGTGTCAATGAACATTAAGAGACACTTGGAGATTTGCTGCACAACAAAGCATGTAAGTGCCCATTCCGGGGGAAAGTGTTCTGGTGAGGCATTGTAAATCCTCTCTTAGAGTTTGATGTTGTCAGAAACAGTCGAGCCCTTTGATCCCTGCTTAGAAAGAAGTTCTTAAGTCCTGTGCTTCAAAAACCCATCAAACTTATATAATAAAACCCGGCTCCAGTTGTAAAAGGCAAAGAATGAAAACATTCTTTGAGAAGCTACTACTGGCTTTTTTCAAGTTCTTTGGTGTTATGTGTTGTCATATAAAGTCTCTCTAGAAATGTAAGAATAAGGCTCAGTTATTCATATGTGATATGTAGAATTTTAAAAATATGTACATCAATGCTTTTTCAAACACTTTTATGTGTCTGTGCATGGAACTCCATAGTGTGCTTGTAGAAATAAAAGGACAATTTGTGGGAGTTAGTTATCTCTTTCCACTATGTGTGTCTTGGAGATTGAAATCAGCTCATCAGTCTTGGTGACAAGCACATTTACCCAGTGAGCCATCCCACCAGCCTTTTATCAAAGCTATTGATTAAGCATATCTATACACTTCATTTATGTGTGTGTGTGTGTGTATTTGTATATGTGTGTGTGCACTCACACATGTGCTTGCCTACAGAGACAAGAGGAAGACAGTCCATATCATTCTCTGTCAATATCTGCCTTATTCTCTTGAGAAATGGTCTCCCATTGACCCTGAAAGGCTGGCTGGTCAGTACACTCCTTGGATCTTCCTGTCTCCACATCCCAACACTGACATTACAGGCATTCTGGGACCATGCCCAGCTTTTCCATAGGTGCTGGGATTCAAACTCAGGTCTTCATGCTTTCACATCAATCACTCACCACTAAGCCATATCACCACCCCCAAGCTTCCTTTTTAATTCAGTAGTGAAATATACAAGGAAATTTTAAACAATTGAGAAAAATAAGATTCTCTAGAATAACATGATTTTAATCAGCCAAGACTAAAATGATCTGATAGATAATACATTATATGGGTGGATGGGTAGATGATAGATAGTTTATGTTATTTGTAATATCTCTTTAGGAGTTGAAAATGTGTTTGTCATAAATACATAAAATTATTCTTTGGGTCACATTATAAAGCTTCATAGATATTAAATGATCCAAGGAGATCTGAATAGAACATATTCTTTAAAATAATGTTTCATTCAATTATATAGAAATGATTGAAATCATTCTGTATGGCCTCTGAGAACAGTTGTTAACAATATAAGCTGTATATTTAAAATTCTTTAGTGTTGTGCTGGAGAAATGGGTCAGCAGTTGAGAGTGTATACTGCTCTTGTGGAAGACCTGAGTTCAGTTCTCAGCGCTCAGGTCAGGTAGCTCACAACCATCTTTAATCCAACTCCAGGGGTTTGAATTCCTCTGGTCTCCATGGGTACCTGTACTCATGAGCACACACCTACACATAGACACAGATCTACATAATTAAAAACAATGAAAATGGTTAAAAAATAGGTCTTGAAAATATATTTCATTGTACTTCCTTACGATACCTGCTCCACAGGAGGAATTCCATACCTGGTGCTATAAACCTGCCCACAACTGAGTACCTCTGAGGCCCTAGGAGCGAACCGAATGTTCTCTTATTAAATGACTGTGCTGTCAAATCACATTTTACATATTTATGTTTATACCATAAATTTGTACTACTTCCAACTTTGGTCCAAGAAGCTTCTTTTTGCGTTGAGTAGTGATCAATGTACAGACACATAACTAGTCTAAGTGCTGAATACAAACAACTCTGGGTGCTCAGATATAAGTGGGTCATCTACATTAACCTCCCACCACTTAAAGACCAGGGACCAGTCAGAAGAAGGGGGTGAAAGAATAAGAGGAAGAGCAATGAAATGGTATTTTCTGGACGTGAAATGGATGTTGCACACATCAAGTCACAGAAGCTATGCTTATCTGCATAAGAGTTACATAAGACTAAACTAACCAAAACTCCAGGATGAATGAGTGAGCAATGCTGAAAGGTACCACCCTAGGTGAAGGGCACTTGGCATTGATGGCTGCTGAGGGATCACTCTCCTTTGAGGATACCTCCTATGGTAGATGTCCTCAATTTTTTTTTAATATTTTAACAAGGATATATCAGGATATTATCAACTTCTTTTGTTATTGTTATTGTTTTGTTTTGTCTTTTGATTCATAAGTCAATTGGTTTTTTTCTTTATTAAGAACTTTTTATTTTTTTTATTTTACATACCAACTACAGATCTCACTATCTTCTCTCCTCCTACTTCCCTCCCAGCCTTCCCCCCTAACCTACTCCCTATTCCCTCTTCCAAAAAGGAAAGGCCTCCAATGGGGAGTCAGCAAAGCCTGGTATATTCAGCTGAGGCAGGTCCAAGCCCCTCCCCCTGCATCAAAGCTGTGCAAGGTGTTTCACCATAGGTAATGGGCTCCAAAAAGCAAGCTCATGCACCAGGGATAGATTATGATCCTACTGCCAGGAAGCTCCCTAAGCAGACCAAGATACACAACTGTCTTGCCTAGTCCAGTCCCATGGAGACTCCATACCTGTTGATCTAAAGTTCATGAGTTCCCACTAGCTTGGTTCTCTTGTACCCATCATGATCTTTATGCCCCTTGCTCATAGAATCCTTCTTCCCTCTTTTCAACTGGACTCCTGGAGCTTAGCCTACTGCTTGGCTGTGGATTTCTGCATCTGCTTCCATCAGTTACTAGATGAAGGCTCTATGATGACAGTTAGGGTATTCACCAATCTGATTACCATGGTAGGCCAGCTCAGGCACCCTCTCCAATATTGCTAGTAGTTTAAGCTGGGGTTATCCTTGTGGATTCTTGGGAACTTCCCTAGCACTGGGTTTCTCACTATACCCATGATGTCTCCCTCTATCAAGATATCATTTTCATTGCTTTCCCATTCCGTCCCTGTTCCAGCTCGACCATCACTTTCCCATATGTTCTCATCCCCCACCCACTACCCTCTATTGCCCCACCTCAACAGCAGTTTACTCAGGAAATCTCATCTATTTCCCCTTCCCAGGGTAATCCATGTGTCCCTCTTAGGGTTCTCCTTGTTAGCTAGCTTCTCTGGAGCTGTGGGTTGTATTCTGGTTATTCTTTGCTTTACATCTAGTATCCACTTATGAGTGAATACATGCCATGTTTGTCTTTCTGAGTCTGGGTTACCTCACTCAGGATGTTTTCTAG
Source organism: Peromyscus attwateri (assembly GCA_902168425.1). NCBI lineage: Eukaryota > Metazoa > Chordata > Mammalia > Rodentia > Cricetidae > Peromyscus > Peromyscus attwateri. The sequence continues at coordinate 28,131 of CABHPP010147276.1, forward strand.
TTCCGTCCATTTGCCTGCAAATTTCATGATGTCATTGTTTTTATTACTGCTAAGTAGTACTCCATTGTGTATATGTACTACATTTTCTTTATCCATTCTTCTGTTGAGAGGCATCTAGGTTGCTTACAGGTTTTAGTTATTATAAATAATGCTGCTGTGAACATAGCTGAGCAAGTGTCCTTGTGGTATGATTGAACATGCCTTGGGTATTTGCCCAAGAGTGGTATCATTGTTTCTTTAGGTAGATTGATTCCTAATTTTCTTATTCACTGACATACTGATTTCCAAAGTGGCTATACAAGATTGCATTTCCACCAACAGTGTAGGAGTGTTCCCCTTGCTCCACATCTTCTCCAACATAAGCTGTCTTCAGTGTTTTTTATCTTAGCCATTCTGACAGGTGAAACATTGTGTCTGAGAGTTGTTTTGATTTGCATCTCCCTGATTGAATAAGGATGTTGAGAAATGCCTTAAATGTCTTTCAGCCATTTGAGATTCTTCTGTTGAGAAGTCTCTGTTTAGTTCTGTAGCCTAATTTTTTTAATTGGATTGTTTGGTATTTTCATGTCTAGTTTTTGAGTTCTTTATATATTTTGGAGATCAGCCCTCTCTGGATTCTTGGGAACTTCCAAGATGTGGGGTTGGTGAAGATCTTCTCCCACTCTGTAGGTTGTCATTTTGTCTTATTTAACATGTCCTTTGCCTTAAAGAAGCTGCTCAGTTTCAGGAGGTCCCATCAGTGTCTGTGCTACTGGTGTTTTATTTAGGAAGTAGTCTCCTGTGCTAATGCATTTAAGGCTGCTTTCTACTATCTCTTCTTTTTTTTTATTTTTTTTTCGAGACAGGGTTTCTCTGTGTAGCTTTGGAGCCTGTCCCGGAACTTACCCTGTAGCCCAGGCTGGCTTCGAACTTATAGAGATCCGCCTGGCTCTACCTCCTGAGTTCTGGGATTAAAGGCATGTGCCACCACCTTCTATCAGGTTCAGTGAAACTGGATCTATGTTGAAGTCTTTGATCCACTTGGACTTGAGTTTTGTGCATGGTGACAGATATGGATCTATTTGCAGTCTTCTGTATGTTGACATCCAGTTATGCCAGCACCATTTGTTGAAGATGGTTACTTTTTTCTGTTGTAGAGTTTTGGCTTCTTTGTCAAAAGTCAGGTGTTCATAGGTGTGTGGATTAATGTCAGGGTCTTCAATTCCTTTGGTCCACATGTTGGTTTTTATGCCAGTACTAAGCTGCTTTTATTACTCTAGTTTTCTTTTGCTAGTAGTAATTCAAGCTTAATGAATTTTGAATATCTGTGAGAAGATAAAAGAAGAATAAAAATATTAGGGTGATGAAGAATTTGATGAGAATAGAAAGATAGTGAATCTGAAAGGTAAGATCTGTCTGAAGGGTAAAAAAGTAAAATTACACAATACCAAAAAAAGTCTCTGTCTTAGGGTTTCTATTGCTATGATTAAACACCATGACAGAAGTAACTTGGGGAAGAAATGGTTTATTTCAGCTTAGAACTCCCAGGTCATGCTCTATTGAAAGAAGTCAAGGCAGGAACTGAAATAGAGGCCTTCTGTGGAAAAGTGTTGTTTGGTGACTTGCTCCACAGTGCTTGCTCATCCCTCTTTCTTATACAAAGCAGGACCACCTGCCCAGGAATGGTAAAACCCCCAATGGGCTGGACTCTCCCACATCAATCACAAATCAAGAAAATACCACTACTCACTTGCCTACAAGTCAATATAAATGAGACATTTTCTCAGTTGAGGTTCCTCTTCCCAGATAACTCTTGCCAAAGTCATGTTGTCAAAAACCAAACAGCCATCTAATTGGTGAGCCAAGAAAGTTGCCCAAATTCCATTGTTCATTCTCTACTGGTTATCTACTTGCAATTAGCTCATTCAGCACCTCCCATATTACCCTCCTGATCTAGACAGAGTGACCCAGCCACCAGTTCTAAAGCAGACCTCACTCTGTTTGCATACAGTGCCTCATTTACAGAGTAACACTGTGCATGGCAGCTCGTCAAATGGTCTGGTCTAATTATGTCACATACCCAGTCTTCATGGTGTCCTGGCACATTGTTGGACCCAAAGGTAAACAAATCTTCACAGAGATACCAAAAAGGGGATCAGCTCAAAAATTTCAGCATCTAAAGTGGGATACAGTCAGTGTTGCTATGCCTTTACACATAAATAAATGAAAACTAGATTAGCTATTCCTTCAAGTAGTTCTTATTAAGCTGGTACTAGAGGGCCTTTCTGTGCCCACAGTTAATTTAACCTGCTCCAAACACGTGCTAACCCCAGGTTCACTATAGCAACATAGACAATACCATTAACACAAAATTTCTCCTTTGAAACATGAAAGAAAATAGATATACTTGATAGTGTGAAATAACAGAAACCAGTTTAATAAGAATTACATAATCCAGAAAAGGGTTATCAAAGTCTAGAGGGCTCCATGGATGATAGGTTTGAGAATTTCTTAAGAAAATGATGGAGTGTAAACTAGGCCTTGAGGCATAGTTAGTATCTCAGAAAAGTGAGAAGGTACAGTTTATTACAAGTTAGAAAATGGTAAGAATAAGGTTGTCTCCTCATGAACCTGGTTCATAAGATATGGAAATTGTCTCCAAGCCAAAGCTGCAGAATGTACAGACAATTTCTGCCTCGGACAACTTCAAATGACTCTCATAGTTAATAATAGGCAACTGATCATCAGCTATAGGTCGATATCATACGAGCACTCTATTTTTTAACTTTTTTGGCCAAATATTATGCTTACCACTTGGGATACAAATGTGAACAAAAATAGCAATGCTTCCACATTGCTGGATAGTAAAGGCAACAGATTTTAATCAAAGACACCACAGATTCTGATGTGACTACAGAATATTAATAATCACTGGCAAACACAGAAAGCATATTAACTGAGGACAAAGTGACTCAAATTTCAGCTCCACTACTCTGCAATGTCCCATGTGGAAATCGAAAATGTCTATACTTAATAAGACAAAGAAGTAAAATATTAATCTCAAAGATTTAAGTAATTTAGGGATACAAATTTAAATCCAGTTAGCTTCAATAATCATTTTTTTCAAATGCACAAAATGAGACTGGCCTGCTTTTCAGATAGAAATTTAATCAAGGATTGAATTATTATCTTCCTGAAGCATTTATTGTAAGGATTACAGTGAATAATCTACAAAATTTCCTTTCAAATGTCAGTGGGTTAATTCATGATTTATATAGGCAATGTGATTATGAAACTAACAATAAACATTGATGATTCCTCCACAGAGATGTGTGCAAAAATCCCTATAAGCTTGAACAGATACATGTCTTTCCCTTGATCATTTTATTTTTAGCATCTTCCAAAAATCTGTACTTAGAAGCTACTTTGTTGATTTATTCCATGTCCATATTTATCAATTCAGGGAAAATTTAAAACATTTGGCTTTCTTAAGCATCTTTCAAATGTTCAACATATTCTGCATCAAATTACTATTCATCATCATTTCTTCAAAACCTTAAATTAAGACTTGATTTTAATTACTTCTCAATTATATCTTGCACTACTCCTTTGAGTTAGTTAATTTAAAAGAAGTGAAGTTCCTGGGAAGGATTAGCTTTAGATTTAACTTCTGTTGCAGTTATGAAATAGCTCCCCCAAATAAGACACTTTCATGTAATTTGTTTTCTTTTTTTATTACTTTTCTCTCACTTGTCACCTCAAATTTCCAAGTACACTGATTCCTTTTCAAAAACAATATATAGAAAATAATAAGGATTCATTAGCTGTCACAAATATAAGCACAAAATAGAGTTAGGTGAATATTGAGATAGAAGGCCTTCCTTCTGCTTATTCTAACTATAGTTGCAAGATCTGAGATAGTATGAAAAATATTCATAAATGTTCACTATTTCAAATTAAAAGCTTTATAATCTAATCATGTACTTCTCAACTTCCTGTTATAATTTAATTTCATCAAGCAAGCATACATAAGAATAAGAAAAATGGTGGAGGTGGGGTAGTAATCCAACGTGTTGCAGGCACAGTTATAACAGTCTACATGTATTAGGTAACTTCATTCTACCCCAATTCTAGGGGAAATGTTCTATATTTTGTCATCATATAGAGGAGAAAAATGGCAGCACATCAGTAGCATAATGTGTTAGCTTGATTTCTATTGCTGTGATAATCACCATGGTAAAAGCAATGGGGGGCGGGTTGTCTTATATTTCCTGATCATAGTCCATCACACAAGTAATTGAGGGCAGGCACTCAAGTAGGAGCAAGTCAGGAATCAAGCAGTGACCATGAAGGAAAACTTGTTTCCAGGCTTATATTCAACTATCCTTACATAGCCCTGACCACCTGTGCAGGGATGGTACGGCCCAAAATGATACTTTTACAGGACCTCAGAAAACATGTTCTTAGTCACATGCCATTCATAATTTTTCTAAGTTCCACTCCTATCTAGAAGTAAACAGATGACTCTTTCATCCTGCTTCTCCAGCTGCGATCAAAGAACACTGTTTTAAAACACCACGTGTCTGTATGCTGGTGAACTAATAACCACAGACAACTACTCCTGGATCATCTTTGCAAAAGGTACAGTGAGAACTTCCAGTGAGGAAGATTCCCAGTGAACAGAGGGCTGCCGATTTTAGAACAGCACAGGCTTCTTCCCCTCTCAAGGAGACAGAGAACTACCTAAGAGGAATCAAACCTGAAAGACAGGCCTTCTTGTTCAAAGTAGGAAAGCAGCAGAAACTAATAAGCACAGAGCACATAGACAGCTGTGAAAGTGTCTCCAAAATGGCTTGTCACTAAAGACAAGCTAGGAGCAGACTGGAATTTCAAGACTCTTACAGGCAGACTGGATTTTTAGGAGGCTATCAATTGGTGAGACAGGGTGAGTGAAGGGGCTGAATCACAACAGCCCCGGAGCTGCCAATCTTAGATGCCTGGAAGGAAGCAAAGAATCGAAAATGCTTCATTAACCGACACATGTTACTGTAAGAGTTGCTGTAGGCCTGTAACTCAAGTATGCGGTGTCTTCAGCAACAGAGTCTTAAGGGGAAGTTCATGGGGGACAGTAACCAATAGTAGGTAATAGCCTACTATTTCTATGGAAACTCACTGGCCAACAACTCCTAAAAGGTAAGCTATTTCTGTCAGTGGGTTTCCTATATAGTCTCCTGTAGCTGGTAGTGGTATTGTCACCCCATTATAGGGTAACTTCACTTTAACTCCATCTCTCTGTGTGTGTGTGTGTGTGTGTGTGTGTGTGTGTGTGTCTGTGTGTGTGTCTGTGTGTGTGTCTGTGCGTGTGTGTGTTATGAAACTTCTACAGTATTAGATTTCTTTATGACTTTTTCAAGTGGCCTTTAGTGTTATTTATGCTTCCCATATTCTCTTCTCTACCCTGCTTTCACATCCCCTACCCCAACTAAACGCCTTCTGTTCTGTTATTCCCCCTTTAACTTTTTATATCACTGAGTTCTATCTTCTTCTCTTGGAAGTCCTCCCCCCACGGCCCTTAACTAATTTACTGACCTTTATGAGCAACCCAAATGGAACACATATCTCAACATTCAAGGCTGATATCCACCAATGAGAGAACATATGTAACCAAAAGACTACTTTGGTTCCTCTCATATGAACCAACGTAGTCCAGTTGAAACTCCTCTCTCAAACAAAATGAAGACTAATATGAAGGACTCCATACAAGGCCTTACTAACATGCCAAAATGAAAGGATTGAAGGGCCTGAGAGTTAGCTTAGCAGTTAAGAGCATTTATTGCTTTTGCAAAAGACCCAGATTAAATTCCCAGCACCCACATGGTGACTCACAACCAACAATAACTCTAGGTCCAGAGGATTCAATACCCTCTTCTCAACTCCAAAGGTACTAGACATTTTCTTGAAAGAAAGAAGGAAAGAAAGAAAGAAAAGGAATGAGTGGAAAAAAACAAGAAAAGTGAACAACTTGCAGAAAAAAAAAATAGTGACAAGGAAAAAGTGAAAAACCTGAGTGTGCAACCATGAATTTGGTAAATGGAAGAAATAATCTGAAACACCAAAAGCTCAAAATAGAATAGCATGAGGTCTTGAAAAAAGTAGTTAGAACCCAGAGAAATGGGAAAAACAGCATGGCAGAGCTTAGAAGTGGGAGGAAAGCAATGTCATAACACAACTGAGATCCACATCTGATACACGATAAAGTAATAAAAAGAATAAATACAGCCACTGTTGCAATAAAGAATCTGAACAGTAGGGCTGAACAAAGGAGCCTCAGTGAACTATTTTTTAAGGAGGAATTAAAATGAGTAATTAGAAAATAATGTCTATGAGAGAGAAATAAAATTCCAATAGATGCAAAATTAGTATCATTCAAAACAAACCTACTGTTAAAAAAATAAAGGTTTAGATGAAGAAAATTTAGAAATTTCAAGTCTTAAATCTATAGACTCACAAAATATGGGCACTTCCAGGGGAAGAAAACCACACACACACACACACACACACACACACACACACACACACACACAATGTTTAACACAAAGGCCTGAGTGAAGTTCCTGGTTTCATCTTTAAGCTGAGAACAGGGAAAGAAGCCTCATTTAAAATTGATAGGCCAAGTACTTTAATTTAAAGTTTGAAAACACTCAAAACTTTGAAAGCAGTGCAATGAAATGGAACTGGAATAGAAGAGAAAAATATAGAAATGTGATTATTTTACTGCTAGAATGAGAAGCCAGTGAACACTGTTAGAAGACAGAGAATAAATATACCACATAAATATATAATTATAAATTCAATCACAAGTGTAAAATATAACTACAAATGAATAATTATGAATACATAATAAATTATATCAGATAAGAAAGCAATAGAACAAATTCAAATTGTATTGCAAAATTTCTAAATTAGAACAAAAATTAAAGAATTCAGTAATATGCAGACCCCAGCAGCTGGCCAGCAAGTGAGAGACCTACAGGCAGGCTGCACCCCCACTGCTGTCACCCACTGGTCTCTGTTCCCACAAGACCCACTCTGCCTCCCAAGCCCACCTAACCCAGCATCCTCCCCACAGACAGCCCTTATCCACAACATCAGCAGACCCTATAAGCACAAGCACCACCCACACCATTGGAAGTACAGCAGCCCCCATAGGCACAAACATCACTTACACCAGTTGGAAGAACAGGTGGATAAATGCTAGTATAAGATACATTCAGCAACATAAAGGGCAATATGGTACCACCAGGACCCAGTGGTCCTTACAACAGCAAGACATGAACATCCCAGCACAGATGAAGCAGAAGAAAATGACCTTAAAAATAACTTTATGAAGATGATAGAGGCCCTTAAAGATGAAATGAAAAATCACCTTAAAGAAATTGAGGAAAAAACAAACAAAAAAATTAGAAGAAATCAATAAATCCCATAAAGAAAGCCAAAACGCCAAGAAAAAAAACAGTCAAACAGGTGAAGGAAACAGTTCAAGACATGAAAATAGAAATAGAGGCAATAAAGAAAACACAAACCCAGTGAATTCTGGAAATGAAAAATCTAGATAAGGGAACAGGAAGTATAGATGCAAGCATCTCCAGCAGAATACAAGAGATGGAAAAGAGGACCCAGACATTGAAGATATGATAGAGGGAATAGATTCATTGATCAAAGAAAATGTTAAATCCCAAAAATTCTTAACACAAAACATCTAGGAAATCTGGAACACCATTAAAAGACCAAACTTAAGAATAATAGGGTTAGAAGAAAGAGAAGAATTCCAACTTGAAGGTACAGAAAATATATTCAACAAAAATTACAGAAGAAAACTTTCCCAAACTTAAAAAGGGACGTGTCTATATAGGTACAAGAAGTTTACAAAACACCAAATAGACTGGACCAGAAAAAAGTTCTCTTGCCACATAATAATGAGAACACTAAACATACAGAATAAAGGTAAGAATACTAAGAGCTGCAAAGGAAAAAGGCCAAGTAATACATAAAGTCAGACCTATCAGAATTACACCCAACTTTTCAATGGAGACTCTAAAAACCAGAAGGACCTGAACAGACATTTTGTAGACACTAAGAGACCATAAATGTCAGCCCAGACTACTACATCCAGCAAAACTTTCAACCACCATAGACAGAGAAAACAAGATTTTCCATGATAAAACCAGATTTAAACAATACCTATCCACAAATCCAGCCCTACAGAAAGTACTAAAAGGAAAACTCCAACCCAAGGAAGTTAGCTGTACCCATGAAAACACAGGCAATAGATAATCTCACACCAGCAAAATCCAAATAATGGATATACACACACTGCTGCCAACAACAACAAAACCAAAAAAAAAGGAATTAATAATCACTGGTCATTAATATATCTTAATATCAATAAACTCATTTCGTCTATAAAAAAACACACAGGTTAACAGAACAGATATGAAAACAGGATCCATCCTGCTGCTGCATACAAGAAACACATCTCAACCTCAAAGACAGACATTACCTTAGAGTAAATGGTTGGGAAAAGACTATCCAAACAATGGACCTAAGAAACAAGCTGGTGTAACTATCCTAACATCTAACACATATTAAACCCCACACACTAATAGTGGGAAACTTCAACACCCCTCTCTCAACTCTGGACAGGTCTGCCAGATAGAAACTTAACAGAGAAACAAGAGAACTAACAGGTGTTATGACTCAAAGGGACCTAATAGACATCTATAGAACATTTCACCCAAACACAAAAGAACATACATTCTTCTCAGTACCCCATGGAACCTTCTCCAAAATTGACCACGTACATGGTAACAAAAAAAAAAAATCTCAACAGATACCAAAAAAAAAAAATGGAATAACCCCCTGTATCTTACTAGATGACCATGGGCTAAAGTTCGAATTCAATAACAACACAAACTGCAGAAAGCTGACAAACTCATAGAAGTTGAACAACTCTCAGCTGAATTACCACTGTATCAAGGAATGAATAAAAAAGGAAATTAAAAACTTCCTAGATTTCAGTGAAAATGGATGCACAACATACCCAGACATATGGGAAACTATGAAAGCTGTGCTAAGACGTTCATAGCACTAAATGGCTACATAAAGAATTTGGGAAAATCTCACACTAGTGGCTTAACAGCACACCTGAAAGCTCTAGAACAAAAAGAAGAACTTACTCAGGAGGAATAGACCACAGAAAATGATCAAACTCAGGACTGAAATGGATAAAATAAAAACAAAGAAAACAATACAAATAATCAATGAAGCAAAGAGTTGGTTCTTTGAGAAAATTAACAAGATAGACAAACCCTTATCCAAACTAACCAAAAAGCAAAGAAAGAACATTCAAATTAACAAAATAAAAAATGGAAAGGAGGACATAACAACAGACACCGAGGAAATCCAGAGAATCATTAGATCATCCTTCAAAAACTTGTACTCCACAAAATTGGAAAATCTAAAAGAAATGGATAATTTTCTGGATAGGTACCACGTACCAAAATTAAATAAAGACAAGATAAAACTTTAAATAGACCTAAGGAAATACAAGCAGTCAATAAAAGTCTTCCAACAACAACAAAAAAAGCCCATGCCAGACTGTTTCAGTGCAGAATTCTACCAGAATTTCAAAGAAGAGCTAATACCAATGATCCTCAAATTTTTCCACACAATAGAAACAGAAGGAACATTGTCAAACTCTTTTTAGGAGGCTACAGTTACCCTGATACCCAAACCACACAAAGATAAAACAAAGAAAGAGAATTACAGACCAATCTCCCTCATGAACATTGATGCAAAAATACTCAAGAAAATACTGGCAAACAAAATCCAAGAACACATCAAAAAATAATCCACCATGATCAAGCAGGCTTCATCCCAGGGATGCAAGGATGGTTCAGCATATGAAAATCTGTCAATATAATCCATCATATAAACAAACTGGAAGAGAAAAACCACATGATCATCTCAATAGATGCTAAAAAAGCCTTTGACAAAATCCAACACCCCTTCATGATAAAGGTCTTGGCAAGATTACGGACACAAGGAATATACCTAAACATAATAAAGGCAATTTACAGCAAACTGAGAGCCAACATCAAATTAAGTGGAGAGAAACTCAAAGTGATTCCACTAGAATCAAGAAAAAGACAAGGCGGTCCACTCTCCCTAAATTTATTCAATATAGTACTTGAAGTTCTAGATAGAGCAATAAGACAACAAAAGGAGATCAAAGGGATAGAAATTGGAAAAGAAGAAGTCAAACATGCTATTTGCAGATGATATGATAGTATACATAAGTGACCCCAAAAATTCTATCAGGTAACTTCTGCAGCTGAAAAACTCCTTCAGTAATGTAGTGGGATACAAGGTTAACTCAAAAAAATCAGTAGCCCTTCTATATACAAATGATAAACGGGCTGAGTAAGAAATCAGAGAAACATCACCCTTTAAAATAGCCACAAATAATATAAAATACCTTGGGGTAACTCTAACTAAGCAAGTGAAAGACCTGTATGACAAGAACTTTAAGTTTTTGAAGAAAGAAATTGAAGAAGATATTAGAAAATGGAAAGATCTCCTAATGCTCATGGACAGGTAGGATAAGCATAATAAAAATGGCAATCTTACCAAAGCAATCTATAGATTCAATGTAATTCCCATCAAAATCCCAACACAATTCTTCACAGAACTGGAAAGAACAATACTCAACTTCATATGGAAAAACAAAAAACTCAGGATAGCTAAAACAATCCTGTACAATAAAGAAGCTTCTGGAGGCATCACCACCCCTGACTTCAAGCTGTACTATAGAGTTATAGTAATAAAAAAACAGCTTAGCATTAGCATAAAAACAGCCACATGGACCAACGGCATCAAATTGAAGACCCTGACATTAATCCACACACCTATGAACACTCAATTTTTGACAAAGAAGCCAAAACTGTACAATGGAAAAAAGAAAGTATCTTTAACAAATAGTGTTGGCATACCTAGATGTCAACATGTGGAATATTGCAAATAGATCCATATCTATTGCCATGCACAAAACTCAAGTCCAAGTGGATCAAAGACCTCAACATAAATCCAGTTACACTGAACCTGATAGAAGAGAAAGTGGGAAGTAGCCTTGAATGCATTGGCACCAGAGATCATTTCCAAAATATAACACCAGAGAGCAACAAATAATAAATGGGACCTCCTGAAACTGAGAAACTTTTGTAAGGCAAAGAACATGATTAATAAGACTAAATTACAGCATAGAGAATGGGAAAAGATCTTCACCAACTCCATATCTGACACAAGGATGATCTCCAAAATATATAAAAAACTCAAGAAACTAGACATCAAAATACCAAACAATCCAATTAAAAATGGGGTAGAGACCTAAATAGAAAATTCTCAACAAAAGAATCTCAAATGGCCAAAAGACATTTAAGGAATTGCTCAACATCCTTAGTCATCAGGGAAATGCAAATCAAATGACACTGAGAAACCATCCTAACACCTGTTAGAAGGACTAAGATCAAATGCAGGTTCACAAAATACCACATGAGAATATCTCGGGGTAAAGTATTTGGTATTATAATGAGCAACTTTAAGTCTTGATCATCTACAAAGAGTGAGTCAGGATAACCCAGTAGTCTTGTCTGGTTCCTTGTATGTTTCCCGGGAGAATACCATCTGAAATTAAAAAAAAAAAATAGTATTTAAGGAATAATAACAGTCATTTAAATGGGCAGAACACACACACACACACACACACACACACACACACACACAGTCACTAAAGGTTGGATATCCCTAAAGCTGCCTTACAGTTAACATCACTACAGTGTTATTAAGTTGGCTAATGAGAACACTTAGTAAAATGCTAAGTCAATGACAGAATTTTATGGACTCTTTGCTTTTAAATTGAATATATAAATTGGGACAAGTAAAAATTGAAAGCTATCTGATAAAACTCTATATAGTCATGAAAGAGATGGGTGGAATGTGTGCTAACTTTCTTACAAACATAATTTATACTACTTCTGGTAAATTCTCCTACCCAAAACCAAATAAATAACTGGAAAAATAATTATATCTTTTAGAGGGATGTATTTTCATCAAAATTTGGTAGCAGATGAAATCTGCTCAATATGAGTTTAGAGGTTAAATTGTTATTCATTACTAAACAAGAGATATTTAGAGACAACACCTTCATATTGATTTAAAAACTACAACCTTCTTTAATAAAGCATGTTGTAGCAAACATCACTTTCTTTTGAATAATATTCTCATCCTTCTCTCATCAGCCTAATCAAAGATTAAATCCAAACATATCACTATAGCTTTATGTGAGACAAGATTTACAATTTACAAAAAAGACTTCACACAGAAATATATAAAAATTACATAATTTACTTGGCATAGAAACGTAGGTGAAATATGATTATAAAGTTTCTTATAAACCAACAGTTCTGTCTCCCCATCTAGACTTAGAAAATAATTATGTATAGCAAGTATATACTATAAATTACTCAATGTATAGTATGTATATACTGTAAAATACTCAATGACTACATTCTAAAAAAGCATCTCTACAATAAAAATACATACATATGTAAATCAATCCTTTAGGTTGTGCTAAAAGAAAAATATGATTCTCTTTACATGAATTCTCTTGGGATGCTTTTCTCAGTAGAGTGTGTCCCTAAATAGAACTGGGCTAGGTTTTTGTTGCTCTAGAAAATACCTAAAATGACAACTCAGAAGAAGACGAGCTCATGATCTCAGTCCATGGTTTACTTGCCCCATGTGCATGATCATGAACCTGCACCTAGGAAATTGATATGTGCTATATAATCCAGGACTCTTTAAAGAAGTGGCTATGGGTTTTTACAATAAGACCTTTAGAAATTCAAGCAACATCTATTATTCTCCCTAATTTATAGATGATAAAGCAGGAGCATTTGACTTTTTCAAAATAAACTGTTTGCTGAAGCTTTGCTCTCATGAAGAAGTCTATGCTATGTGAAACCGTTAATAATGACTTAGTAATTCTTATCATATTTTAGGAATATTCTCTTTAAATGTACTTGCTAAGTTATTGTTCACTATTGCTACTGTTAGGAGAATGAATCACATCATTTGATCCAAAGTGTAGACAGGTGAAAGAAGTGTAAATAGATAAGTCAAGAGTTGTATATGTATTTTTAAACTTTGTACTTCACATTTTTTCCCATGATTTAGGAAGTGAGAATTGCAGTGGGTATCATAAATAAGATGAATTAGAAGAAGTCCATGCTTCTCACAGTCGAGAAACCCAGACTGTATAACTGCACACTCCAATGACAGAGATTTGAATGAGTTGTTTGTGAAGTTCATGAAAATATTCAGGAGTCATTGAGGTTTAGTCACTAAGGTCTACACAATTAGATCAAAAACATCAGCAACTAATCACTTTAATGAATGAAATAATAATAAATGTATAGGGTACTGTTAAGTTTTCTATATCTGTGACTACAAGTGTTGAACCACATTTTCCAGTCCATTGGTAGGAAGCCAATTTGTTCTTTGATAGCTTGCAGAACAGAGGAGTCTATAAGTGCCTCCTCTCAAGCAGTCATCTCCAACACAGTTTTGTTGAATAGAAAAACACAATTGCATCGTAAGATTTTTGTAGCAACAAATGATATGATTCTGCCCACATATTCTCCTGGGTATCTGGCTCTACTGTCATTTCCACTGTGTCTAACCATTCTAAGTGCCATATAAAGCCACAGGGGTATAACAAAGCTTTACAAGACTGTATGCTCTTTTAGTTTTCAAAAGATTAAAAGATATTTTAGATTCAAAATATGATGTTGTCATGTGAT